>ML791331.1:5017-43692 GCA_009831015.1 Picea engelmannii
AAAATAGTCAAATCAAAATAGATACAACAAGTGTAAGATGAGATCCTATAAAAATGGATCTAGAATACTAAGAATGGAAAGTCAAAACAAAATAGGAAAAGATCTTATCTAAGGAGTCAAACTCTATCTTAATAGCCTTCATACCCTCCAAACTCTTTGATAGATGTAGAAGACCTTCCAAGGTTGATGAATCTTCATAAGAAATTCGAATTTTCCACCTTTGGCAAAAAAGACAATTTTTTGCTCATGAACTAGGTCACCATTTTCACTTTTCCACCTTCTTAAACATTAAATACATCAAGATAAAACCTTAAATCTGATGTATTTAATTATTATGCATCTTTAGAAACCAACCTCGAAAGATTTGGTTGAGAAAAAGTCAAATCTGGGAAAAAATATGACCTTGCTGCCATGTAACAGGTTTCACCAGCTAATTTTCCCTAAATATGACCCTTTAGTTGGTGAAAAGAAGAGCTTTCACCAGCTAACTAGCAAAGTTCAAGGCGAAATAGCTGGTGAAAGTGCAGATTTTTTAAATAAAAACTGCCTTGGGAAAAATCGAATTTCTGAGTCGTGGAGATTCCATTTTACATGCTTGAATAGTCGATTGACATATAGAAATCCTAAGATTTCCAATGGTACTTTCAAATATGCATTTGGAGCTTGGGAAGGAATTCAAAAGTTCCCCTCAAGATTAGTCATCATTTTTCAAACAAATTTTAGAATGAATTATTTGATCGCTAACATCTAGCTCCAACTGGGATGGAGACCTCCCTCCGAGGTCTCCAAGAAGTTGGTAGACCTTGTGCCTTTAGTATTGGGCATGGAGTTATTTAGCCTTTACAATTTATCATCTGGATATTCTCCAAAGTTTGTTGTTATCTTTCACAATCTTTATCATGTATGCTTCAAACTTCCCTGCAAATGTTGTTTGCATATCAACATGGCATCTGTTGTGGAAAAATCTTCATTGAGAAGAGAGGTGTTGGACATAGGCAGGATGGTTAGATCTGTAACCATGGTTTGGAAATTTGAGAATAACTCCAACCTTGAAACGAGAGCATTGCAGGCATCTTGAGGTGTTTGACTTTTCATTTTCTAGCATCTTCAGATACAAAACATTTGTCCTGAGATGCCTTTAGCAAAAAGTTGCAATAACAATAGATCATATATTAAAAATCCTTTGAAACATCCTCTAGACATAATGCACCAAGAAAAGAAATCAAACCCTGGTGTGTTGAATCAAACACTTCACCCTGCTCGGTTTCTTTAAATAGCATCATTGTACCTCGTGAACCCATATCCATCAGGACTAATGAATGTTTTGGGTATTCTTTCCAACTAATCCAAATCGGTACATGGTGCTTTCCTGTGTGCTATTTGAATAAGGTGAAGTCCAACATGAATCGAATAGAACAATCATTGACCTAAGAGTTGTAACTCTCACCCCAAGCCACCACAACACGATCCTCCATACTCCATACCTTCACGAGATCATCTTCACCTCCAGAATCTTGTAACTGTTGCCTCAATGATACTAAATATACATTTTTGGAGTTTAGGCCAATCAAAAGTTCATGGCCTACTACTGCTATAAAAATTTCCAAGGACATATGCAGACTCAAGAAACTTTGCTTCTTGAAAAACAACAAAACACTCGACAAGATTTTAACATTAATAGAAAAGGGGTTTCTAAGAACAAACCCTCTGATTTGGAAATCTTTGTTGTTTAATGTCTTCAGCTCCTGATGTTATGAGATCACTGCAATTTGAAGAAACCTAACAAAAAAGAAAACAAATTTCAAACAGACCATAAGCCCTATCATTTGCATTTTGCTCGCATGGAAGTTTTTCTCGAGTCATGGATATGAGCAATGTGCACTTTCCAGATTAAGATTTTTCACTATAACACATGCAAATATCGATTTAATTCTTTCTCTTTGATAGCTACAATCTCAAAATTTAATGTTGATTACAGGCACGAAGGTTGTCTTTGTATATGCCAACTTTTATATTTTTGTGTCAACAAGTTGTATGAAAGGAAGACACGACGCTTGTGTTGGGATTGGTGTTGGTTTGACTGCTATGACTTGAATCGTAATGTATTGTGTGGCACCTGTATCATCAACACAACCATAGATATGTCTCTGCTACTGAAAATACGTCATAGAAGGAGCCTGAGATGAAGGTAGAGTTTGTTGTTTCCCTGGATGTGGATCTTCATTGGACAGTTGCGTTTCTCCATTTGATAGATGCACACACATTTTCTACTTGCAAATCAGGTGTTTTTGGCAACTGCCTGTTTTCATTCATATATTGAATCCCCCATGCATCGGATGCTTTAACTCTTCGTTTATTTTTTTCCTCTTAAACAACACCATTCTTATGGTATTCCCGTATGAAAGTGGTTTTTATGATTTTAGTTTCTATATCACTCTGCGACCAGGCTCTATGACCAGGGAGGAAATACATTCTCTCTATGAAAATCCTCTGCCAATAGCTTTTAGACGAGTCACTCCTCCGACTTTTGTCTTGCGAGCAAATAAGTTCTCTTCTCAGTTTGTTTAAATGGATTTAAATGATAATATTCCAAAAGAGTTTGTTGACATTGTGGTGCAGGAATTTTCTTATGACCCATTAGACTTCCGTCAGCAAAAGATCCTATTATGTACAAGCGTAGAACATTGGAAATGATTTGGCACACCAAACAAGATGCCATTAATCCATACACCCGCCAACCCTTCTACATACTCAATGTCATCCCACATACAGAGATGAACCAACAGATGTACGAATACATTCTCAACAAAAGCATAACCCTAAGTTTAGGGCTTGAGATCATTTCCAACTACACGAAAATCTTGAACAGACAGAGATGACACATCTGCTAGATGAATTGGTTTTCACTGTAAAACAATGTTTGTGCCTTTTGAAGAAGAAGAAAAGGAACAAATAGAAACAAAAATAGAAAGCCCGATGACGAGGAATTAGAGCATTGGAAATCCCGTGGGATGGTTGACAACTACATCAATTAACCTCTTAGAAACAAGGGGTTTCCCATCTATTATTTGGTTAAACTCTCTCTCTCTCTCTGTATTATCTGAATGGGAGTAACAGTATCCATTTCCCATCTCTAGGAGATGAATGATGTAGTTACATCTAGCAACCACAAAGATGATGCCATGATATCTAGCTCTAATAGTAGTGCCAACATCCATGAAGATGACAATGGAGAGGATGGTCTAGATCCAGTCATTAAAAGCAAAAAGGGAGTCTCTTTGCCTAATGCGTGTGCAGCTGCTATGGAATTCATTGATAATTAATGCTTGACTTGTAGTTTGCTTTGCTTATTTAAGAAACTGAAAGTAATCTGCCTGCTCAAAGAAAGAGCTTATTCTTCTTATCTACTCCTACTCTAACCATTGTATTGCTTCTAGATCAGGTAAAATCATTCTTCCAATGAAGCCATACAAGTATTTGAATAACTGGTAAAACTTCTGATCTAGAAATGATGAATGCAGGAAACCAAATAATATTGTTATACAATTCGAAAGTGCAGCATAACCAAACTTCATTTGACAAGAGAAATTTGGCATTTATGTTGCTCAAATACTCCAGATAATCAACAAAAGGATCAATGATATTGTAAGAAAAAAATTCTTCTTGTTGCTTCAGCTGAACATCAGAAGATCTCTGCATACCCTCCTTCTGAGAATAGCTGCCACCTTCAACTGCATGCAAATTTGAACAGGGCTGCAAACTAACTTCATTGTTGATGATGCACTGTTTGTTGTTGTCTGCAGATCTATGTTCAAGTAGGATGCATGAAAACCTGCTGATTTTTGTAGATGACTTTTCAATGTCAGCTGCAGGAGTTTCAATATCTACTGCGGGAGTTTCTATATGACTAATTTTTTCACAGTATTGTTCTTCATCAAGGATAGGTGATTCTAGCACTCCCTTGTTTTGCATAGGAAAATGAACAATCTCCTGATCTTCCTCTTTTCTTTCAGGTGAAAATACACCATGAGAAACCTCTTTAAAAAATTGAGAACAATGCTCTTCTATAAATGATCCTTCATGCAAATCAAAGGCAGCAGGTGTGACAGAGACAACTATGAAATTCTCATAATAATCATTTGTATCCTGAATATTTTCCTTAACAACATAATTTTCATTTTGACAAATAGAAGAAAGGACTACTTCCTGTTGAACTTGCTTCTTGAATTCATCACAACAATCTTCAAATAGACTTTCAGTTGGAAATTCATCTTTACAAATCAAATGGAAATCATAATGAAAACTTACCAATGAGTTAATTCTTGAAGCTGGAAGAGACCTACACCAATCAAGGGCTATCCCCTCTAATGAATACTTGAAAAATTTAATCTTAAAATCTTCATGTATGATCTTGAGCCGATGAATAAACTCATGAAAATCCAACAAATGTTCAGCTGGTACTTCCCATTTTTCTCCTAGAAATCTGGGAAGGTTGTGTTCCCATTCATCTCTATTAGGTACTGGATGAGGGTAACCAGAAATACTTGAGAAATTGCAAAACACATGCCTCTTTGCTAAGATCTGGTTCATTTATATACTAGTGGAGTCGCCAACAAATCCATCCTTCATGGAGTCACCAGATAGATAATTACAACCAATGTAGTGTCCCACCTTTGTCTATCATTAAAGATCAGATCTATGTTGTCTCCCAGGGAAGTTGAGCTTCGATCTCCTCTCCCCGACAACGACGCCAATTTGTTATCACTCCAAGAAACCCTTTGTGGTTGTAGACCAAAGGTGCTTGGTAACTTCAAGTCAAAAAAAAATTGTGTTTTGTGTATATGGATCAATGGGATAACTCAGTTACAATATGATATATAGATAGTCAAGATGGCAATCAAATGAACCAATGCTCTCAAGGATTAATAATCAGTTGGTAGCTTAAAGTGGGTGAAGAACAAATTTCTTATAAACCAGTACACAATGTAGGGTTTAATAAACAATGGAGAAACTATTTACCAAGTTATGAGCCAATCAATCAGATAACAATCATCTATGGCTAAACAACTCGAATAAAAGTCAGAAATAAAGTGGAAAAACTGACATCAATAGAGAGAGAAACCTATGATTTGTATTAGCATCAAAAAAGGCATGTTTACAATATGGCATTTCTGTATCCAAAATCGAACCCCCATAGTGTTCCAAATGTCTTTGGCTTTATAGCCTTACAAGATGAAATCTAGATCCTTGAAAGATGGATCAGATTTGCTAAAAATAGTCAAATCAAAATAGATACAACAAGTGTAAGATGAGATCCTATAAAAATGGATCTAGAATAATAAGAATGGAAAGTCAAAACAAAATAGGAAAATATCTTATCCAAGGAGTCAAACTCTATCTTAATAGGCTTCATATCCTCCAAACTCTTTGACAGATGTAGAAGACCTTCCAAGGCTGATGAATCTTCATAATAAATTCGAATTTGCCTCCTTCGGCAAAAAAGACAAATTTTTGCTCATGAACTAGGTCACCATTTTCACTTTTCCACCTTCTTAAACATTAAATACATCAAGATAAAACCTTAAATATGTTGTATTTAATTATTATGCATCTTTAGAAACCAACCTCGAAAGATTTGGTTGAGAAAAATTCAAATCTAGGAAAAACTATGACCTTGCTTCCATGTAACAGGTTTCACCAGCTAATTTTCCCTAAATACGATCCTTTATTTGGTGAAAAGCAGAGCTTTCACCAGCTAACTAGCAAAGTTCAAGGCGGAATAGCTGGTGAAAGCGTAGATTTTTTAAATAAAAACTGCCTTGGGAAAAGTCAAATTTCTGAGTCGTGGAGAGTCCGTTTTACATGCTTGAATAGTCGATTGACATCTAGAAATCCTAAGATTCCCAATGGTACTTTCAAATATGCATTTGGAGCTCGGGAAGGCAGTAAAAAGTTCCCCACAATATTAGGCATCATTTTTCAAACAAATTTCAGAATGAATTATTTGATCGCTAACACCTTCTTCTCTATGCAGCCTGCAAATTAGTGCTTCCATCAGCTAATAAGGTTCTTTGAAGTAATATATAGGGTACAGTCTACTATCCTTTACAGTAAAAAGTTTTTATTCATCCCACCATTCTATAATTAGCTTGGCCATATTTGGATTTTCCCTCTTGAAGGTATCCAAAAATTATTTGTTTAATTATACTTCAAGTTTTTGCAGTTGGTATATTTTATGGATGTCATTTGGTTGTAATGAGGTGATAAGGGCTCCTACCTCATTCAATATAGTAGATATTTTAGTATACCTATGGAGGTAATATGCGAGGTACCCAATGGGAATGGGGTTATATATTATTAGTAGAGTCCATTCAATTTAAGGTGGGCTAGGTCCACTATAGTACTAAATAAGTCCCACTATGGTATTTAGATATAATAAATAGGATTTCTAGAAGATTCCTTCTCTAGAATTTCTCTAGAAGATAGAGAATGTTATATAAAGAAGTGTAAGCAATGTATTGAAGAATGGTGAAGAATATGGTTATTGTATCAAGCAATGATTTTTTTATGAGTGCATTCCTTCCATAAAGAATAATATATGGTGTTACCCTACCTCAAGGGTTTTCTCTACATTCTTGTGTTGAATGTTTTGGTTTATTCTTGTTGAATATTTTTGGTTATTTCTGAAAGGGAGGTAATATGGGAGGTACCCAATGGGAATGGGGTTATGTATTATTAGTGGAGGCCATTCAGTGTAAGGTGGACTAGGTCCACTATAGTATTAAATAAGGCCCACTATGGTAGTTAGATATAATAAATAGGATTCCTAGAAGATTCCTTCTCTAGAATGATCCTAGAAGATAGAGAATTATATATAAAGAAGTGTAAGAAATCTATTGAAGAATGGTAAAGATAATTGATATTATAACAAGCAAGTATTTTTTAGGAGTGCATTTCTTCCATAAGGAATAATATATGGTGTTACCCTACCTCAAGGGTTTTTTCTATATTCTTGTGTTCAGTATTCTAGTGAATGGTTTGGTTTATTATTGGTTATTTCTGAAGTATATTATCAAATCTATTCAGGTACTTAAAATTTGGTATCGGATATCTTTCCTTGGCCAAAGAAGAGAATAAAGTTTTGGCTCTTTTAGCATATGTTTTCTAGGGAAAAAAGAGGGTGATGCACTTCAAGTTTAGATATGAATATTTCTAATAAGAATTTAGAAAAACAAATTGGATATTTAAATTTCGCTCAGAAAAATGCCCAATTTCAAAAAAAAAATCAGCTGAAATGGAGTCTAGGAAGTAAAGTTATGAGATTTTTAATTCAGTCGTTTTTCTAGGTTTTTCCAGAAAAATCTGTGTGATTTGCACAATAAGTTATTTTTAAGTTTTAGTTTTTGTTGAAGATTTAATCCAAGCAAGATGATTTTTACTAGAAGAGATGATGGCCCTAGTATTGAATAATAAATACAATATCACAAGTCAATATGGAAAGAGAAGTGGATATTTTATGTACACTCAGGTTTCAAAGATTATGTTTTAATATGGTGGCAATCAATTGACTACTTTCAGTGGATCTCATTTTCTGAGGAAGCACCTAAAAATTTACTTTTATACAAGTGGTCTCATGCCAAAATTAAGTATAAAGAATACGAAGGGTTTATTTTCATGTGGAAACTGCATATTACAGGTTTAAGGATGTATTCAAAAAGAAAATCTCATTGTTTCTATTAACCCCAGTTGCATGCATAATTTTATCAATGTTCAGTTGGTTAATAGATTGCAAGTTCCTACGAAGAGTATTGAAAGCACATAGTTCGAAGGTGAAAATATTCAAATTTTTAAATATTTTAATCTTACTATGGATAAATATGTGTTGCATTCTGATTTCCATTCTATATTTATGGCTGATGTGGATACTATTTTTGGATTTCCTTAGATGGACTCAATTGGTACAGTTAATATTAATGTGTAAAAGAAGTTTCTAAAGCTTTGGTACAAGAAAAAGAAAACTACATTGCAGTATGTGTCTCTTAGTAAGAAAGAATAGCTTATGGGGGAAATAAAATAAGTTACTATAGAGTATGATGTTGAATCAGAGGCAGAGTCTACATAAGGAGATGACGATAAATCAAAAGAAGGACACAATATAGAAGATAATGATTTCATTGACTTAAAGTCACAATGGGTTGCAAATTTGGAGAAAAAAGAACCAATTCCTAAATTTTTTGTATATCGTCATCCACATCATATCGAGAAACAACAGTCATCAAGACAAGGGCATGAGCATCAAAACACTTATGCATCAGTAGGGAATCAGAAAGGAAACCAATCAAAAGGTACATGGAGGCCTAACAACACTACATGAAGACATCAATTTAGATAACTAATCCCATGGAAACATCAACACGATGTGGAACAAGGTGGCGAGGCACCAACTGGACATCATGTTCGTCTTCCATTAGGATGGACATGGACAATCATACTTATTACCAATTGGCTACAATTCTTAGTCGGCCATATTGTATGGTCTCTTCTCATGTTTCGAGGATGAAACATGCTTAAGGGTGGTCGAATGTAGTCTACCTAGGGAGGTAATATGGGAGGTACCCAATGGGAATGGGGTGATGTATTATTAGTGGAGTTCATTCAATGTAAGGTGAACTGGGTCCACTATAGTATTAAATAAGGCCCACTATGTTAGTTAGATATAATAAATAGGGTTTCTAGAAGTTTCATTCTCTAGAATGTTCCTATAAGATAGAGAATGTTATATAAACAAGTATAAGCAATGTATTTAAGCATGGTGGAGAATAATGTTATTGTATCAAGAAAGGATTGCTTGAGGAGTGTATTCCTTCCATAAGGAATAATATATGGTGTTACCCTACCTCAAGGTTTTTCTCTACATTCTTGTGTTGAATATCTTGGTGAATGTTTTTGTTTATTCTTGTTGAATATCTTAGTGAATGTTTTGGTTTATTCTTGTTGAATATTCTTGGTTATTTCTTAAGTATATTTTTAGATTTATTGAGGTATATAATAGATGTATTTGAGTCTATATGTGAATAAACCCATATGACCGCATCATTATATGGTAATATGGTGGGTTTGGCGGGAATGGTGTGCAACCCACTTTTTCTAATGTTCTGATACACCCCTAGGTCTTCATTGTCTCTTAGAAAAGATTCATGAATGGATATTTTTTATGTTTCATTCTAGGTGGGGAATCCTTGTAAGATGTTGAAGTGATTAGTTTCTTATACAGGTAAGGAATCTCAAATTTTTCCCTAGGCAGCCACATTCTCAGTAGGATCTTTCCTCCTTCGCACATGAGCTTTCAATATTTTGGTTTTTGAAAACCTGTAAAGATTCAACGAACTATAATTGTTTCCTAATAAAACTTGAATATTGTTGTAAATTAACAGAGTATTAGAAATAGCAATGAATTTCTTCTTTAATGGTTAAATTACCTAAATTCTCTACAATTTATCACATAAATTCACAATTAGCTAGGGAGACTTCTCGCATGCTTCTTGTACACTCTTCACCTCGAAAAATAACTATTATGGTGCTCAAAATAGTCTTATAGTACTTTTTTACCAACCTCCTTCTCTATAATTAAAGTGTTTAGGTTTGAACTTGTAGTAGGTGGGAAAAGTATAGGGCCATCAATTCCATTGGTAAAATTATGCCAGGAATAATATGCTTGGAAGAACAATCTTGCGGGGAGAAGGGATTTTGAGAAATTTTTCTTCGGGAGAATCTTTTCAAAGAGTCTTTTTCAGGGAATATTTTTTAAGGAAAGGTCTTCAGGTAAAGGTCTTCATAATGGCTTGTCTTCATGATATTATCTTCAAGAAATCTCTATCGAAAGGGTGAAGAATAGTCTCTCAAAGAAAAACCTAACATATATTCCTTGAAAGAATATTTGAAAATTCGGCCTCAGGAAGAGTGTTAAAATGTGATTAACGAGGTGTTGAGGGGGATAGATTCCCTTTTTTCAATAGTAGGGATTAAACCCAAGGATGATGCCCAATTAGAATCATCCTTGTTTGGTGTGGAATAATCCTTTGGGGTAATGGTCTAGCAAATTTTCTATGGGATTTAAGAGTTGTTTTTGTTCACTTCTTTTGTTTCTTTCATTGTTTGATTTGTTAAGTATATCTACTTCATAAATGAAAATAACAAGTAAATTTGACATAATTTTCCTTGAGAGTAACCTTTAGGGATGGAAGACAAATAAAAATGTTGGGTTCCTTTAAGAATAAATTCTAGCGAGGGACCATTATTATCGATTTAAAAGGACAAACATACAAGAGAACAAATTATTTATTTCTTTTAAAGATAATTCTTAAAGAAATAAGAATTGAAAATAAGCAAGAAACTGACTTTTATGCTTTCAATAAATAATTCTATGAAAGGTTTAGTTACAACTTATCCTAAAAAATAAACAAGTTTTAATCTTTTTATTCTATCAATGATTGTAAAAGTAATTATATAATTATTAGAAATTTGAATAAGAGATGAACAATTTACTTTAAATAAGATCAAATAACACCTATACCAATATTTAGAAATTCATGTGATTAAACAAGATAACTTGATCAACTCGAAATTATTACTAGGCATATCAAACATAAAATCGACTATAGACTAATCCATGATCCAATCAATGCATGCAATGGTTTTTTCCAAATTCTCAGCGCCTTAGGAGCTTCTGTATTAATCTTCAAATAGTTCTTGATTAAAAAAGGTCTAAAATTTTCTATCACCAAAGGTCCTTTCTAAAAATTCAACCCAGTTATTTATATTTTTTAGGGATGCTAAAAATATTAAACTCAAAAAGAGAGAATGTTTAAAATTAAAATAGAGTCAAGACTACTCAGTTGATTACAGAGATATGGGACTTAGATGCTCATCCAAGTATTTTGACCATCGAGAGAAAACTTTAGTGCCTCTATCATTGTATGGGAACTTTTGTTGATCAATTAACATCCTCACGAAATCCTTATTATCTCTTAAATGACCAATGTATTTTTCCATTCTCTTTGTTAACTATCCCAATCGATCAACCATTTTGATTTGTTCAACCGCATATTTATGTGTGTTTCCATTATCAACCGCCTAAATTTTATATACCTCCTTCTTATATTCATTGGCACATCTTTGCAATCATGTTGACATCTCTTCTATCGGTCGAAACTATGACAAAGACTTGAATGATGGTAATTGAAGTTCAACCATTATTTGCTTAATTTTCTCCCAAGCTTGATTACAGGTGTCTCGTCCCTCTTCCACTCTCTCTTTCGGTTCATCCATAATTTTGGCCTAGTACTGTGAGGCCAAGTGCATATTAGCAAGGTTTTATTTTGATGGGATCTCAATGTCATGACCTTAATTTCCCTTTTTTTTTTTCACTTCTATAATACATTCTACTCAATCTAGTGCTCTTGCACCCTTTTGACTCCATTTGAGTATTTCTATGTGTGTTATCCCTAGTAGAAGGAATTCTTCCTAGAGTCCCACTGCCTTTCTTAAAATATCATCCTAAATGTTTTAGGAATTTTTCATGCTCTTACATGAGGCCTTTTCTCAAATTCACATCTCCTCCAGCCTCCTGATAATATTGAACCTGGTTCTTGAGATAATTTACCTCATGTATATCCTACTCCAACTCCCTTTCCTTTGCTACATCCTTATCAAATGAAGCATGGGAGATGCCAAAGCCTACTGAAAACATCTCTCATTATGTCTTTCTTGGTGTCCATAATTACTTCTTTTAAGGTGTATAGCACATTGCTATCTAATGTGATATTCCTCTTTCGTTAGGCCCTCTTGACAATTGAACTTATTTTTTGATCATAAGTGAAATATTCCAAATGAGCGCCTTCTTCAATGGATTGGGAAATATGTTGGTCACCCCTAGACAACACATTTCCAAGATTTTTAGAAGTATAAAAATGTCCATAGATGGATTCCTGACTCTCTTCTTTTATTGGGGAATCCTTACTCTTCACTTCTGGTTGAGTGACATGCATTGTATCATCTATCTAAGTCTTTGGATTCAATTGAGGGGTCTAAATTCCCTTTGACTCAACAGTAGGAATCATGCCCAGATACAAGGCCTAATTAAAATATTCCCTGTTTAAAGTAGCGTGATTCTCTATATTGATAATCCATCAAGTTCTGATGGGCTTTAATTGTTTTTTTGTTTAAACTTTCCTTTCAAACAGTGTATCTCTTTTTTTCTTGGATTTTGTTCTTTAATATTCTAACATGTTAGTAAGTTAAATGACTAAATATGAATAAAATTGGGCCCAGGATAACCTCCAACCAATAGTATGCAACAATGCACAATCCTAATCAATATCAATAGATAATACTATCATTAATAAAGAATTGAATATCATTGAGAAAAGTGAGAAGCAATTGCGCATAAATCACATGTGATCACAAATAAACTAGAATTAATTCTAAGTATCATCTACATTAAATGTATTAAAACACCATCAATTTTAAAACAATATCCACTTAGAATTCGTAATCATTCAATATAACTTAACATAATTACAATCTTAGTAAAAGAGCATAGAGAAGAAAATTGTTTGTAGAACAATCGACATATCAAGTTAATCCACAAGCTTGAAATAAATTTGTCTTCGACTATGCATGAGCTTCAATATTAAACTTCAAAATAATTCTCTATATAACTTCCTTGTTCTTACGAAAACCATCAACCTTTAAAAACGAGGTCGATGTCTTTATTTATAAAAAAATAGATATCCCAAAAATGGCTTAGAAGTTCACTTAAAGTAAATACAAGAAACAATAGAGTGGACTCATCCACATGTAAACTCCTAGTAAGCTTCTTGTCAGTTTAATGGATTTTCTCGATAGTACTTGGACCATTGGGTGAAAATATATTCACAGGTACAGAGATACATAAATTGGTTTTGTTCCATTGGTGCACTAAGTCGGTCTTTCATCTCCATTTCCCGATGTTTGAATTGATTTATTTTGGCACTCATGTACCGCAAGACTTTCAATGATCCTATCAGGCCATCGGTAAACCTTCTCACTTGTCCCATTTCCATATTTTTTATTTCAAGGAAATCAACCTCGAACTTCCAATATTTATCCTCTAATTGCTTGACTATGTCACTAAGATCCATGAAATCTTCATGCATACCAAATTTAGGGAGTTGAATATCTTTCATCTTCTAGTTTATCTTTGCTCAGTTTCTGAGACATTCCTCCCATTTGTCTTGCATATTTTGTTGTGGTTTTTCCACTAGTTGTGTCCACTATTTTGTTTCCTTCTAGAATCTAGCTAAGCTATCATCCATAACCATCATGATGTCATGTCCCTCTTCACCCAGACCCTTTTGGATTTCCTGATATATTCAATATGTACTAAATCCTTCTATGATTTTTCATACCACCTCATCATACCTTTGTGAGCTATCATACCAAGAAAGGTATCCTCCTAATAACTTACAATATGAGCCATAAACATGTCTTTGTCTAATTTAAATCAATGGTATAAATCCAGGAATTCTTCTCTTGTGAAGGTGATCTCCCGTGAGTTACTTTGATAATACTCAACCTGATGTTTGAGATGCACAAGTTCCACCCTCATGGACTCTTTTCTCACTCATATTATCTTTCTCTATAAATGGTGTTGTTGGATATGGCCATCCCTTCTCCTAATAGTTCCCTCACTTTGGATTGTTTGGCGTCAAAAATAGTTTATTCTGTAATGATCACCACCGCACTATCCAAAGTAAGACGTCTCTTCTTAGTAGTTATTTTTACCAACACCTTCCTCTTTGTGTCATATGATATGGCATGGACATCAGATACCTCATCTACATATTCTAGAATCAGTTGGTCCTCCCATGAGAAAGAATTGCTCATACTACCTGAACTATAAAAGTGATTAAGGGTCGGTTCCTTACCTTTGTCAGACGTTGATACCCAGTTTTTGAGGTTTTCTACATGTTTGTGAACTACATGCTCTTGGACTAGATCTTTAGAAGGTTGTTTTGGACTACCTGTGAGTTCAGTATCTGCATATTGAAGTGCTTCTCCTTCCTTCCTGGTGTTAGTGGTGACTTCTGCTACACCCCTTGTTAATTCTACCGAGGGTGTTGTCATTTACTGCGAGGGGATTGGAGTATTTTTTGTGGTTTCTTCAAACTCCTCGTCGGGTAAAATTATGAAGATGGGTAACAATTTTGTGAGAATCGGGTCTCCAAAATTCATAGCGACATTTTTTTGACCGAAAAAATGTCTCTAGAAATTTTTTCGGCCGAAAATTTGCACATCAAATTGAACTATGCACTGATGATGCCCTTGAAAGTCATGTACAATATTTTTCAGATGATTTTTTTTACCGCGGTAAGCATATTTCAACCAAACTACTTTTTGGTCAAAAGGTTTATTTTTAACGAATTCTGTTAAAAACTAGGTTTCGGACGAAAGAATATTTTGGCTGAAAACCTGAAAATGGGAATGTTTGTAGGAAACTGCAAATTCTTTCCAGCTTACTTGATCTTTGGAGGTAGTGGACTCCTACAAATACTTAGAGTTTAGTTTCGAAATTGATACCAACATTTTTTAAATTGAATCCACTTTCATTGGATATAATTTGTTTTCATTTTCATTGATTTTATCTAATTTTATTTAATTTGATAAAACAATCACTGCATAATATTTTTAGGTGAGATTATGATTCAGTGAAATGAAATATCCACGTCTCTAAAAATACACAGTGAAAAATTCTAAAAAATTTATATTCAGAATCCCTAAATTGTTCTCTTCAAAAGGGTACTTTTATATTTTACTTTTAAGTACAAAATAAGATAGTTAAAATCTGTAACCTTTTCAGATTGCTCAACTTCAAAAAATTCTAGAAATTATAATATTCATCCATTAGATTCAAAACTATAGCCATCACAAAATAGATTCTCTTTAGATTGTTGCAGTATATTTCATTTGTCAAAAAAAAAAGTTTAATAATGGATACATTGTTTTGGGGGGGGGAGGGGAGATAACTCATTATCTTTCCCTTTATTTTTAAGGAACACATTGTCAAACAATTGTCAAATTGACATATCAAATCTCAATAAAAAAAAATTGAAAAATAGTTAGTAGAAAGCTAACGAAAGTCTTCACAAGTTCTGTTTTTACAGTAAAGTAAAATTCTAAATAAAAAAAATACTTTTGTTTACCGGAACTTGAAGAACCTGTTAAAATTTAAAAAAAATATATCATAAAACAAGCAAAAGTGTTACCCATCTTCATGATTTTACCCCAACATCATTTTTCTTCCCATGCCCTTAGCTTCTAGGTGTGTCACCTCCAATTCTCCCTCCAAATTCTGAAATTCCCTCACTTGCTTATTTATTCTAGATCTTTTATTTTGGTATTGAACCCTTCCTATTACTTCCATCTTCATGTTTTGGATTTGTCTTCTACTCTTTGTCCTATGTGTCACCCTTTCCTGCTGAGGTAACATCTCATGTGTCTTGATCCTCTCCCTTGTTCTCTTGACCATTCTCTCCTTTAGTTTTAGGCTTTGAACCTTGTCCCAAGGGGGTAGTAATTCTTTTAGTTGTATTCAGGTTTGTCCCGATATCCATGGATTGCATTCCTTGAGGTAGTTGGTTATCTAGTATTTTTTTATCAACTTCATTGATAATGGGAAATTTTGTAGCATCCAAATATTATCTCTCATCATAATAGATTATAATTCGGTCAACAATTACTAGTGCAAATACACCTAGGATTGGTGTTACTATCATAGTATCAGTTGTTGGTGCAACTCCTGGCTGATCCACTTGTACCTATCCTTCATCTGATTGTTCATTTTCCCTTGCAGGTGAAGTTTCTCATGGTGTTGTTTGTTCTCCTTCTACATATTTGCGTCCACAGGAGTCACTATCAGTGGTCCCAATGTTTTGAGAGTGGTATTTTTCTTGAACTCATGCATCATCCTCTCAGCTTTTGCTAGGAGTCTTTGTGTCTCAACACTCCTTCCCTCTTCTTGTGCATTTTCATTTTGTGTTAGTGCAACAACCCTTGTTGTTTTTTCTAACCATTCTATTTTTTCATCTCCTGTCATAGCTTTAAATCAGGTTAGGTATGGATTTTATTTTCTTCATAGGACCTCTTCCCAATATATGGCATTTTGCAATGAAGATCTCATCCTCAAAATGGTTGTGTGCATATGGCCATTGAGATAGTACTTGACTGGCATGTTGGGTCACTAATATATTTGTGTCATGTTTTTTGTACTTTCTAGTGTAAAACTTGCACTCTACCTGATTTTGGTCTTCATGTCTATCCTGAGTAGTGTCTTTAAACAAATGGTAACCTACATAAAATCCATATTGAATGAACATTATTTTCTTTTCTTTCACTAGGGAGGCACCGAAACCTTGCAAGATAGTCTTGTAACAAATATCCCCCAACACTAGCCGGTTTGGCACATGAGATGGCAATAGGTGTGTGGCCCCTGTGGCTCCAAATTTTTTTATGTAAATACTTTTCTCTTCCATGTGCCAATGCCCTATTCTAGATATAACCTTTCTTCCTGCTTCACAAATCCTTGGACAATTATGTTTAAATATTATGAAATAAACTCTAGCCAATAATTTGTCACAAATAACACCATATGACTTCTTATACCTATTCTCCCATAAGGCGTTGAAATAAACATGGACGAGTAACTATGAGACATGCTAGCTTAATCCCAACCCTGGAAATATATTTTTAGCACACACTCCATATAATAGATAGGAGGTCATCAAGAAAGTGGTGACTTCTCCAAGTTTTGGTTTTTATGCTTTCTCAACCCTAATGCTCAATTGCTTAGAAATTATGGTGCCCAATTGAAAACACTTATGGATATGGCCATTGTATAGGCCAGGGGCATCTAGGATTCCAAAAACTTGGAGCAGTCCTTTTCCCCATAAAACTAAAATATCATGGCCATGAAGAATATATATGGTTCTCTCAGGTTTATAGTGTTATACCATCAAGATACTCTGTTCAAAAAATTTCTATCGTCCTTCCAACAGGATGCCAATGATTGATTGGTGTTGCATTTTTCATAGAACTTAACCACAAAGTCAGTATTAAACCGAACTTCAAGCTCCCTGAGCTTGTAATACTTGTTAACCTCCATTGGTAGAAAAACACCAACACATTGATCATCCACATCGTTAATTACACATTTGTTATCCTTGGTGTGATTAATTGTCCATTCTAAGGTTTATATGCAGGGTAAAACTGGGGTTCTGGAGGCTACCATGTACAAGGATGATAATTTTGCATTTTGAAGTACCTGGCTATCCAAGACTCTTAATTATGGATCGCTATGTGGGGTGAATTCAAGAAAATCATCATGGTGAATTTTATTGTAAAGATCAAGCTAGTTGGGCATAGGTACCTTAGCTCTCGTGCTTGTATTTGTATCATTATAGAGCAACGATGAAGATAATGGCTTCTTCTGTGAAATTTTGATTACAAGCTCCACCTTGGGCATGAGTTCAAATTTTCTGGCGGTAATAGGACTAGAAGACTCTTCAACCAACAAATTCTTTCCCTTTGGCATCTTTGGTTATTTTCGAGTTGTCGATCCTCGCAGAGGGAGTTTTTCTGCGAAAAATAACATTGTTAGATTTCGATTACTTGAATATTGTGAGAAACTTAGAAAAATTGATCACAATACCTAAGCAAAGTTGGGGTTTCAGTATTTCAACACTTACCTGTTTCAAGGAAACAATAAACTTTGACATTGATTCATCCTGAAATGAGTGAAACACTTGGTTATACACAGAGTTTTTTACAGTGTGAAAATCTCTAACGCTCTATGGAAATAATGATAAGATGAATGAGCCAAAGTGGATTCAAATAAATTATTTGCATCTGTCCCAATCCATATTCACATAGTCGAGTAAAGAAGAATCATTATGGATCCTTCGGGAATTAAATTCATCGTTAGCGCCATACCCATGAAGTTAGGGTGTTATGTCGACCGACGGTGCAAGAGAACATTAAGTTGGTCGTTCGGTGGTTTTGAATAGTGATCAATTGGTGTGCAATGGATGTTAAGATCAAGGTCGGGGATATGTTCCATTTTAATACTCGAAGGACTTGTCTCAATCATTTTATTTCCAATCCCAACGAAGATGAGTGTCGGGGGTTATGTTCATGTGTGATGATTTCTTCGAGAGGTTGAGGTGGCATTCAAATCTTGTAGCGTAAAATTTGGGACTTCTCCTTGTTGACGTGGCCTACTTGGATATGTTACATATCCACGATAAATGAGCTGGTTTTGAATTAAATCACATGGCATTCAAATCCTGGTTGTAGAGTATGGATGGTCCAGATTAGTTGTGGGATAGCGCTAATGGTTAAGATCACAACTTGCTCTATCGAAATTGGATATCAATGATTTTCGTTCGCGGGCCCCATCGGTGAAAATAAGTTGCTGGTTTGTTGACGTCGATGTGCTACTAGCCATCGGTACCTCATCCATGTGTCTAAAAACAATATATCAAGTGTTGGTATACCGACACTGACAATTCATTGGTCATCGACAAACTGGGAAGCTTCTAAGGGTTATCATAATTGTACACCTAAATCGTGAACGATCGATGTAACATTAGTGTTGGTGAGTCTACTAACTTATCTACTTCCTTTAATCTCTTTCCATAAGATTGTCTCATGACCTGAGGAACTAGTGAGTCACTGATCCAGGAGGATATCCACACATAGAATTAACCATGGAGAAAATAATTTAACTTTGCACACCATGGAGATAAATTCATTAAAATGATATTTAAATGAAAAGTGGAAAATAATAATTAATTAAATTGCCATAAATGATTAGTATTTTAGAAACTCATGTATTATTCAAATTGGGAAAATACAAAGAGAAATATTTGACATGAGTTGGAAAATCTCACGTATTTTTCCATTTAATTTTTAAAATGGGAACTTAGTTGTGAGAATACAACTAACAAATTAGTTTCCTACTTTTAATAGAGAATTAGTTCCTAGTCTTAAGGAGGAATTTAAGGGCCTCATTAATTGGTTTGGACTCTTCCTCACTTTATTTCTAGTCTTAAGGAGGAAGTTAAGGGTTTCATTTGGAATTTTCCTCACTTTTGTCCTTAGATCATATTCTTATGGATCTTGTTTTTTTGGATTATTAATCTAGGAAAAATTATTTAAACTCCTCATTTGAGAAATTGGAGAAGGCATGTAGGAAACCACTTTGGAAAAATTTTGGTAGGCCATTGTGGAGGCCCTTTGGAGAGATCTTTTAGGAGAGAAACAAAAACTCTTGCTTGTGGTGTGTATCTAATCCCCTTTTGGGAGAATTATGCCCCTTCATGGGAGAATGTAACCCTTGTGCAAAGGAGAATCAGCCCCACATTGGGAGAAACAATGACAATTATTTGTATTCCAACGGATCTAGAGACGTAGCCATACTAGTGAAATCTGTTAACAATGGTGATCGCTTGTCATGTGTTGTTCTTTAATCTCATGTTTCCTTATGCATGTTTTAGTTCTGCGGTTATGTTTTATTAAATGCATTAAGTGATGGATTATGAGACAAATTGTTGACAAATTGGTTTTCATTGATGTCAACCTTGATAGATATGTAAATTATCATTGATTGATTGGTTTGAGAAGCATTTTCAATATTGGACATAATGTTATGAAGGTGACTTGAATGTCAAGCATTGTCAATATTGGACATAATGTTACGAAGTTGACTTGAATATCAGTAGAAATATAATATTGACTAATATATTGTATGATCTTGATGCACTCATCCTATATTGTATGAGGTTGATGAAATCACCCTAATGGAAATATGGTTTATGGTGGATTGTGTCATTAACATCCATGCACAAAAAGAAACTGTGAAGAAATTGTCCAAATAAAAAGGGTAAATGGAGAATCCAATATGGATGCATACAAATCACAAATAAGAATGTTGGACATGGTGTTATAGTGTTGGCATTGATGTCAAATAATATTAGTATAGGAATTAGTATATTCATAGAGTTAGTAAGTCTAGTATAAAAGTATCAGCAAGAAAAGTCTCAACTAGTCAAGCCTTAAGTCGAGTCAAAAACAATTGTCTCAGCCAGTCAAACCTTAAGTCGAGTCGAAACAATTAAATGGGTCTAGTCGAATATCTAAATGAAAGGAGAAAGGATCAAAGTCAAGTTTTTCAATAAAATGGAGTAGATATCAAGAATTCTAGTATAAACATCTCAACAAGAAGTTGAAGTTGAAGAAGTTGAAAAAGTCGAACGTTGGGGTCAATGAAATTGAGGATCGAAATCGAAGAAGTCAAAGAAGTCGAAGGTCGAAGTCAGATAAGTAGAAGAAGTCGAAATTAAATAAGTCGAAGATCAAAGCCGAGGTCAAATTCGAAAGAAAATTGAGTCGAGAAATTCAAGTCAGCCAAAGCAAGTCTGGATGACCAAAGTCGAATCTCTCAAGTCGATTTTCTTCTTAGTCAAGTCGGTCCAAGAAAGAAGTAACCTAAAGGTCCAATTCAAAGAAAACTTAGATTGAGAAATACAAGTTGGGTCGAGGTTGAATCAATTTGGGTGGACCAGAATCAAAATACTCAAGTCGAAATTTCTCCTAGTTGAGTCAACCAAAAATATGTTTGTCGTTCGAATGAGGAAGAAAATGCAAAAAAGGGTGAAGACCAAGTCAAATCTTTAGTTACTAGCAGTTGAGAGAGAACCGATTTTAATATCCACCATCAATTTAAATGTTTACAAGTCCAGTTTAAATAGTCACCAACAAAGGAGATATGTGGAGGTCGATTTAGACATTCATGAAAAGGTAAAATTCACTGAAGTCGATTTGGCATCCGACGACGAAAGGAAAATATAGGCAAGTTTTTTTCAAAGAACCACTTGTATCGTCCACCTTGCACATGTTTTGGGGAAATCTCATAACTATCAGCTAATTGGTCATGTTTTTCACAAAACCCATGTCATAGAATTGTAAAATTTGTTTCCATCACTTCATAATCTTCGTATGAAATCAATGTCTAATTTTGTGTACGAAAATCAATTAATGAAATCACCATTTGTGTTAATTAAATGAAGGGTTGAAATGTTTCATTACTAAAAGACACAATGGTTCAACCTTATACCTTTTGGAAAGTATATAAGCAGAAAAACAAGGTGAAAGGAAAGTGTCTCTATGGGTTTTACATAGAATATCTAAAGGCATAGTAGAGTCCAATGAAGAAAGACAAGATACTTATGTAACAAGGGTGGAAGGGTGGGGCAAGGAAGGACTAATGTCCTCTACTGATTAAAGTTTGAATACAAGAAGTTGGTGCTTCCTAGGGTTGGTTCCCTAAGAAAGGGAGTTGGTACTTCCTAGGGTTGGTGCCCTAAACAAGGGAGTTGGTACTTCCTAGGGTTGGTGCCCTAAAAAAGGAGTTGGTGCTTCCTAGGGTTGGTTCCCTAAAACAAGAGAGTTGGTGCTTCCTAGGGTTGGTGCCCTAAAACAAGGGACTTGGTGATTCCAAGGGTTGAAGCCCTAAACAAGGAGATTGGTGTCTCCCAATCATTATTGTAACTTGCATTATTGTATTGATTTTATATTCAAGTTTATTGTTGTTGATCAATTCTTGTTAATAAGTTAAAATTATTAAAATTTTAAATAATTAACCAATACCGATTCACACCCCCCCGCCCTTCTCAGTATTGACCAAGTTTCCAACACAAACAACATATTTCACCAAGTTATATTTGGATTCAAGTCGTCATAAGCACTTCAATTTCACCTTTAATGCAATCAAGTTCAATTAAAATGATATTATAACTTCTCCTTTCATTAAGTGGACTAGAACCAAATCAAGTTGGTATCAGTGTCACCCCAAGATAATATCAAGTGGTGTTAGAGTAGGATTGATAGGTATTGCAAGTTTTTAAGGAAATATGTAAAAGACACCAAAGTAGGCATGGCTCAATCAACTACAGGAAATCAACCAAAGAAATCAAGTGGAGAATTTTGAGTTGAAGAAGATGTTTCGAGATGCAAAAGAAGAGAATCAGAGATTGAAACTTCAATTACAAGACACAGAAGAGGCTCTGATGAAGTTGCAAAGTGATGAAGGCTTAGCAAATCCATCCCCCATACATGATCCAGAATTGATAACTGATGTAAACAATCCTTCTTCAATTTCATGTTCTTCTCATTATGATGATGATTTTGGTGCTTTTGAAAAGTGTTGGGCTTCTAAATATGTCCTAAAAATAATCTTATTTTGACATTAATTTATCAACCGAGGATTCGTATTCTCTTTCAAGAATGTCAACAAATTATATGCACCTATATAACCTCTATGCATCAGCGAAAGGTAGGTGTTGGCACAAGCATTTTACTTGATGCCTACTTAGGGTCTTACCTTTTGTTTTCAATACCTCATCCTCCAGAGATGCAACCTATGCTATCTGTGACATGCAGTTATTTCGTTCAAATGAATGACACTATATGCAAAGGGAACGTCAATCATAAAAAAAGGAACGAAAGTTGTTCCGTTCAAATGAATGACACTACCTGCAAAGGGAACAACAATCATAACAAAAGGAACAACATTTGTTCCATTCAAATGAACGACACTAAAATCTTGAGCCAAACTAATGTCGTATTAATTGTGTTGTCATACTTGCCCAACCATTTAATTTGTCAATCTGAGTTTCTTAGACTTATGAAGCACACACACAATATACACAAGATCGAAGTGGAATTAATCTAATCTAACTCTCCTTAAAGCTGACATACACTTTCGAAATGAAATTGTTGAAATCAAATTAATCTAGGAATGGAAAATTACATGAAGGAAAAGCAATACAACATGTGAAGAGTTTAATGAAAAACAACATATATGTGATGTCACACCAATGAAGCTATCTCAAATTACATTACAAGAATCAAATGACAAATCATGAAACAATAATGAAAGGATGAATCAAGCTAATAATCCCTTTCTCCAAAATTACAAAACCTAGACTCTACATAAAAATCTAAGACTAATCTAGCTTCCTAAGATTCATTCCAGACTTATTTCTTTCAAATCCTAATGACTACTACCTCATGAAGAGAGAGCAATTTGTTTTATACATGAGAGATTTGAAAATAAGATAACCATATCATAATTACAGATCCACTATTCTCTCAACTACTTTCCCATTATTACAAAATATGATCCCTTCAAATCCTCACACATATCTCTCATATATCTTGGATAAGATATGCCAACCAAATCTCCATGATCTTCTCCTTGGAATAGGCTTGAATTATCTCCTCAAATCTTGAAATGGTGGAGGAAGTATTCGAGAAGTATTTTTGAATTAATCCTTCACATATTCCTACACATTACAAAGCTCACACTTTTTTGATATATATATGAAAAACATGTTGACTTTCTAATATTTAATCATAAATTCCCTTTTAATACTAAAATGAATAAAGTGGAAAATAATAAGGTGAAACCCAAATATATTTATGAAAATGATATCATGAAAGGTTAATGGGGTGATGAAATGTGAAGAATGATGAAGGGAAAGGTGGATGAAAATACGACATTTCTAAGTCCCAACATACCCCCCAATTGAACTTGTTGCATGTCCGCATGCAACTGTGCATGGATCTTCTCAAGAAATTTTGGCATATGAATTTTGGCTTTGAGTGATGATAATGAATGTTTCCAGGATTGGATTTACATGAGCAATAACTGGCATTTTCTTATGGTTGGTTCTTGTGTGACAACCATGAATATAAGAAATGTTGGTTCTTGTGTTAACAACATTAATTTCGTTATTTGTTCTCTTGTTGTTATGATAATAATTTACCCATATACTTACTGGAAAAGATAAGCTATCAATGTGCATAAGGAAACATCACTGAGTATAAGAAATCCCTTTTTCATATTTGTGAATCATGCCAATATGTATATCAATGCTTATGAAGTAAAGTGCAATAGAGTATCACTGGAAAAGAAATGTTGGCAAATGGTAAATGAGATGAAAAATGGAATGTTGGTAGTGGAGAAATGGAGTGATGACAGAGAATATAGTCCCCCCCCCCGCCCAACTAAATTTATTGCATGTCCTCATGCAATGTGGCATGAGTCATAAAAGTGAAAAGGAAAAGGAGCATAGTGAGGGATTTTTCCAAATTATTCATTACTAGTAGTTGAGTAATTACATGATTAAAGTTTAGAAAATAACATAACTCCACTTACCCAAAATGTTGATGAACTATGCAATAGGAATATGGCTGATGCAGTTCTTGGAGCATGGAAGATGTCACTACTACAGGATCATGTGAAAGGTGACTGTTGTTGTCGCTGCAACTGTTGTAACTGTTGAATCAAAGAATGTGAGGTGGAGGAATCTGAACTATTGTTGATGAATCATGGAAAATAGGAAGTATGAAAGTGGAACTATAGTACTCTCATATAGTTGAAGTCATGCTATTGTAACTACTGAGGGAGTCATGAAAAAGTGCATAGACTTCACCTACTACAACCCCAATGGTACAATTATAGTCATGTGAATGAATGTGTCGATGTCGAGCATGAAGAGAAGTCATTGGATTACCGACCATTGATGAAAGTCGTTAACCAATGCGAGGCAAATCACCATTGATGTCAATGAGTGCCAAGGTACCCGAGTACATTTTGTGAAGTGTGAATGAATGATTTGATGTCAAGCCACTTAAAAGATCTAACGATCAAGGGACATTTATGTATTCCCATGATTGTCAGTGAGAGAACTTGCCATTAAGGCATGCAAGCCTCTAGGTACTCAAAATGGACTCTATTCTATATCCCAGATAAGGTGTTGAGGTCGATGGGGCAAGACTTATTGAAAGGTTGGCCTTAAGGAATCCTACATCAGTTAATATGAGTTTTGATAAAAATACTAGTAGGACTATAGGAAACATCTTACTAGCAACAGTGTTTATGGAAAGGAAATGTAATCATGGAAAAGGAGGTGACTGGTTTTATTTAGAAGGAAAAATGAAATGGAAAAAGAAGACAAAAGTGTATGCGACTCATAAAAGAATGGGCATGTGTGAAGTCGTGACTGATAAGGCGATGGAAAGTGGACTTCAAGACATGGATGAATAATGTGTGTTTGAAGGAAAAATGGGAGAAAACATTCATGACACAAATGGGTTTATGAAAGGTTTATGTGTAACAACAAACGTTATGATGTTTATGATGAGTAACAACTCCTTCAAGCAGTCAACAGAGCATGTTTTTTTTCAAAAGTTTTGTGATTCTTGAAAATCACTTTAGCAGCAAAATGTGATCGTCTTCGAACCTGTAAAATCTTAGTACTAATCCTCCATGAAAATTGTGAGAGCTTCGAAAAATATGAAATGCAGGAATAAGTACGAATGCGATCAAATCAAATTCAAAAACAAAGTACATTTTACCTGTTGCCCTTTGCGAACAAGTTATGTCGTCGATTGTTGTTGAAGTGACTCAAGAAACCCAGTTAGCGTAAATGTAATAACATTATTTTAATATTTTTTTTAGGATTTAGGAAATGTCCATTTGCAATTTTATATTTTTCTTGTTCTTTTGAGTTTTTTTTTAATAAGTGTGATTATTCCTAAATAAACTAGAAAAAAATGAAATTAAGTAAACTAGAAAGATTTTGTTTTAACGATTTATTTATTTATTATTTATTTTTTTTAAATTGTTATATTTATTATTTTTAAATTGTTATATTATTATTTATTGTTATTTTTAAATTGTAGCGGATGGTGCTAAGGTGGAAGATGTGCATTGACGTGGGTTATGGATTTGCCCAAAAATGGGTTAATCCCGAAAATGGAGGGTGAAAGATTTGAACTCACAAATTTATAGCAACAACTCCAATGCATTACCATTAGAACATGCAAGTTTATTGTGACATGCAATGGGAACTTTATTTTTAAATTTTAATTTGTGGATTATGGAAGAAGAAGGTGGCGGAAACAGTGGCATGGATCCCACGACCCCCGCCCAATAAATCAGATATCTTAGCCATCATACGATAACATATTATTGTGATATGAATTGCATTCAAAATATTATTATTATTATTGTTTTTGTTGCAAGGTGCTACAAGCATGTAACAACAAAATTTAGACACAATTTTCTCACAAACTGTAAATTTGATTCGGCTGAAATTTTGTGGGTAGGTTCCTATGGTCCCAATACTTCTACACACCAAAAATTAGAACCATCTGATGCACGGATCTCGGGATATAAGAGAAATGGTTGGAAGTGATGATGTTGATTTTCTCGAAAACTATGTATTGGGTTGGGATAAAATTTACAGGGTTTGTTCATCAAAATATTATACACTTCATGTCCAAAAATGACGAGAAACCAGTTCTTTTTTTGTGAGATATCTTCAATTTAATATCTTCATTTTGTATTTTGTATTTTGTTTTTTTTTAGTTTTTTATTTTTGTATTTGTTTTTTTAATAAAACTAGAAATTTTATTAGCATTTGAGACAAATCAAATTGAATAAAAATTCTTTAGCAAATGAAGAAAATTAATTTGAAAATTGAAGACCAAAATCAATTAAGCATTGTGTTAAAATCGTCAACAATTCCAAATCATTCATGAAAACAACTCATAGCCATTTCTTTGATCTCTACTTTCTGATCTTCCAGATCGCAACAAGGTGCAGGAAGAGACCATACTTATTCGAAACAAAAACAAAAACTGAAAAACAAAAGCATGTTTTTTTTTATTCATTTACCTTACCTACTCTACACTAATTAAAAATTAGAGATTAGTTGCGTGTAGTCAAATTTCCAGTGTAGCCATGCACGCAACATAAATAAGAATATGTTATCTTTTAATTTCATAAATGAGAATAGGAAATATGTATAAACATTTGAAATTAGCTTTTGAAACTCTAAATTAACAAAATAAAAAGAAAAACTAAATGGAACTAACCTGGTACTTTCTTGAAACCATCATTCGAGAAGTCTTTTGTAGGTGCCATTTCCCTCCTTTAGATCATGCTGCAGCTCCTCGTTGTCCTCCTCGACCTCCTGCTCACCTAATTGTTCTTCATTAAATATGAAGGATTCTTCGTATGTTGATTCATTGTTTGTTTTTGGAGGAGTAATTAAGCTCTCGATTGATGTCAAGATCTCCTCTTCCTAAGAAGAGGGGATCCCAACCTTCACTAAGATCTAAGTGAGTTGTTCCAAGCTTAAAATCATAGTTAAACCATATTGAAAAAGTATTCTTACAACACCCAAATCGAAATGAAAAAATGAAATAAAAACATTCTCGCTGAAACAGGAAAAAAATTATTCTTCACAGTTGTAGAAATCAAACAAACTTGCAGAAATTGAAACCACTCTTGTGGAAATTGAAACACTCTTTGAAGAAACTGAAATTCACAATTACATCGTTGGCATGGAGAACATGAGGAGTCTCCACTCAAGTAGATTCTATGAACCCTTACCAACACATGTATATCACACTTGCATGAATTCAAATGAAAAAGAACTGATACCTCAATCCATCATGCTTCCCCGACAACAATGCCAAAATGTTGGGCTTCTAAAGATGTCCTAAAAACAACCTCAGTCTGACATTAATTTATCAACCGAGGATTCGTCTTCAATTTCAAGAATGTCAGCAAAGTCTATGCACCTATATAACCTCTATGCATCGGTCGAAGTTAGTTGTTGGCAAAATCATTTTACTTGTTTCCTACGTAGGTTCTTACCTTCCGTTTTCAATACCTCGTCCTCCAGAGATGCAACCTATGTTATCTTTGACATGAAATTGTTCCGTTCAAATGAACGAAACTACCTACAAAGGGAACAACAATCATAACAAAAGGAATGACCATTGTCTCGTTCAAATGAACGACACTACCTGCAAAGGGAACAATAATCGTAACAAAAGGAATGACAATTGTTCCATTCAAATGAACCACACTAAACTGTTGAGCCTAACTAATGTCATATTAATTGTGTTGTAGTACTTTGCCAACCATTTAATTTGTCAATCCGAGGTTCGTAGACTTACAAAGCACATGCACAGTATATGCAGGATCGAAGTGGAATTAATGTAATCTAACTCTCCCTAAAGATGACACACACTTTCGAAATGAAATTGTTGAAATCAAATTAATCTAGGAATGGAAAATTACATGAAGGGAAATAAATACAACATGTGAAGAGTTTAATGACAAACAACATATATTTGATCTCACGCCAATGAAGCTATCTCAAATTACATTACAAGAATCAAATCATGAAACAATAATGAATGCATGAATCAAACTAAGAATCCCTTTCTCCAAAATTACAAAACCTAGACTCTACTTAAAAATCTAAGACTAATCCATCTTTCTAAGATTCATTTCAGACTTATTTCTTTCAAATCCTAATGACTACTCCCTCATGAAGAGAGAGAACTCTCTTTTATACATGAGAGCTTTGAAAATAAGATAACCATCTCATAATTACAGATCCACTATTCTCTCAACTACTTTCCCATTATTACAAAATAAGATCCCTTCAAATCCTCACACATATCTCTCATATATCTTGGATAAGATATGCCAACCAAATCTCCATGATCTTCTCCTTGAAATAGACTTTAATTATCTCCTCAAATCTTGAAATGGTGGAGGAAGTATTCGAGAAGTCTTTTTGAATTAATCCTTCACATATTCCTACACATTACAAAGATCACACTTTTTTGAGATATATATGAAAAACATGTTGACTTTCTAATATTTAATCATAAATTCTCTTTTAATAGTAAAATGAATAAAGTGGAAAATAATAAGGTGAAACCCAAATATATTTATGAAAATGATATCATGAAAGGTTAATGGGGCGATGAAATGTGAAGAATGGTGAAGGGAAAGGTGGATGAAAATACGACATTCCTGGGTCCCAACAAAAAGCACACTACAAGCATTGGCTATAAGTTGATGAAGAAGATGGGGTAAAAAGAAAGAGGCCTTGGAGCCAATGGCCAAGGAATTTTGAATCACATCGAAGTGGTGGAACTACCACGATATGCAGGATTGGGCTATGTCAGAATCGAAGTTGGAGAATACTCCAAAACCACATAAGAAAGTGATTCTTCAAGTGACCAATCCATGTAGGATGAGAGCACATCATACCATTCTGATGATCATGATTATGACTCATTTCCAAATGGAGGTGAGAAGTTTGAAGAAATAGCTAAGGCAATTTCTCCTCGCCAGGCCGGCACTAGAAAAAACCAAGCAAGGTATAAAAATTCTCATTATTCAAATGTTCCTTTTTCTTATGAGGAAATTGGAAATGATTAGAAAAGTTTATGGCATAGAAAACCATGTACATTTTGAGGTATGAACAACCATGTTGTTGCTAAGTGTTGGAAAATAATGAACTTGTACAGGAAGGTTATGAAAACCAGAAAGAAGCCAAGGTATGAAGACCCTTCTCCACATGGGAAGAAACAAAAGGGCATGAAAACATGGATCAAGAATAACCATTGCACCCATTGCAAAAAGGGTGGACATTAGGAAGCCACTTGTTGGAAGCTCCATCCATAGATGTGTCCCAAGAAGGAAAAATTTGGGTAAGCACCTATGAAGGAAACAACCAATGAAGCAATTCATAAAGGAAGCCAACTACAAGAAGAATGCCACCTACCTGAAAAGAGACAACTCGTGAGGAAGGACCAATCCATCTTGATGATTGAAAGGATGAATAAAATATTTGAGTTAGTTAACATGGGCTACCTATTTTGAGTAACTGATCCATGGGGATAAAAAATAGCCCAAAAATCAAAGTTCCCATAATTTAATAAAAAAAATCACATTGAAGAGCTCACTGCAATATTTCCAATGGTGCAAATGACTCGTCAAATAGAGTCATGGATCAAAAGATATAGTGATCTGAAGTTTTCTAAGAACAGGAAAATATGGAAAATCCATACAGTATTGATGTCAGTATGCTAATGTGGTAGAACAACAGGTCACCATGTGTCATGTATATGGATGACATGGTAGGTTGTATGATGACGTCAGCATCTGACTTGGAAATACATGGAAAATGACATCATCATGTTGACATGGCAGCATGACACACCACCACATGTCATCTATAAGGATGACGTGGTAGGCCGTATGTCATATACCCACTACCTAAATCAAATTTTTCTGGTCCTCTATCGGACTCGAACCCCTAAATAACCATGGAGGCCCAGCATAATCTGGCTCTTTCTCTCTCCTTCTCCGTGCCCATGTGATCGTGGGTTATGTCCACGGTTCAACTTGAATGCAACGTATTTTGTATTTCACACTTCAGTGCTACAATAATGTCCAAGCATTTGATTCCGCAATTGCCGAACCCCGACAGGGCTAGCGAGTGACCAATGGGGATGAATCCCTACGGGGTCAACGAATGGCCAATAAGAACCAACCTCAACAGGTGTAGAGAACAATCTATGAAAAAATGCCCCATTGCGCAGTTAGGTGGAATACAGGTGGTAAGAGGGAAACGCGATGCGGTGGTCGCCATGATAGGGAGGGGCCCCACTTCACATGCCACACTATTCCAGACCCCCCCCCCATTAAAGGCAGAATGTAAAGGGGGGTCCGGAATCCACCTGGAAGCCATTGATCACGATGAGTAAATCTCGACCATTCGAGAGTTGCGTGTCCAATTTCGGACCCCCCCCCCCCNAACAGTAAGGGGGCTCCGGAATGGAACCTCAGTCGTAGATCTGGATGGGTGGACTCTGGCCATCCAGATCTGCTCACTGCTTATCCTAAAGAATATTCATGTCTTGGCTTAAGGGGACGTCTTGTTTTCACATCTAATGGTCGTTATAGACCCTGAGATCCTCCGAAAGAATATCTTCCGTCCATCGGGTTTTATCGCCACAAAAATCCAGACTCTCGATCACGGAGCTCCCAAATCTTCGATGAGCTCTCTTCTGGCCTTAGCCCCTCCGGGCTATGCCTTCTGGTCCATGTGACCACCTCTCGTATGACCGCAGCCATATACTCTTGTCGGGATTCCTCCTATCAGGGTTTTAACATTCGTGATGTCCCAGCAACTTGGTTCACCGATCCTCGATTCCCGACACGCTCCTCTGCTTCCTTAGCCTCCCAGGCTAAGTCTTTAGTCCACATGACCAATGTTCCCGTGACCACAAAATTATCTCTCGTCAGGGTTTCGGACTTCGGAGTTTCACAATGTATGGACTTATCGTCCCCGCGATTCCCGACTGGCTAACAGTTGGCTCCCACTTATCGGGGTTTCGCGGTTCACGATTCCAAAATGCATAAACCCTTTGTCATCGGAATCCCTGGTATCCCAATGACCCAACATCCCGACTCTCTGTGGATTTCTGGCATGTGTCCCAAATGGATGGACGGTCCAGATGAACTCTCGGGGTTCGCGACTTCGGTTGTCCTAGATGCCTCGTCCTCTGGACTCGTGAAACTTCGATCTCCGACTCTCTTCAGATCTCTGCCACGTGCCCAACCTGATGAACGGTCTAGACCTGATCTCACTGTTTCGAGACTTATAGTGTTCCGATTCCCTTGAACTCAGGATCTTCGATATCCTGATGGCCAACATCCCGACTCTCTCTGGATCTCTGACACCTGTCCAGTTTGATGGTTGACAGGTAATCGGACCAAGATCTAACGGTTTAGATCCGTCCTTCCTGTGTACAGTCCAGAGACTAAACTCTGAGCATCTTAACTTGATCCAACGACCGATGAGATTTCTGATGAGATCCAACGGCTCAGATTGTCCCACCTTGTGCATTCTTCCACTACTTCATGGATGTGGAAAGATCAATGGTCCATATGTTCTCCTGGGTCTTGGAATCTATGATCCCGATTTCCTCGTTGTTCACAAAGGTAGAGAGAAAAAGGGCAAGGTATGTAATGCCCTCGCTACTTCCATCAATCTAACGGTCGTGAATGGCTATGGGTCACCCGATGAAATCTCATTCATTGATTTGTTACATATCCCTACACTGCTACCTCAGAACCTTAAGAGGGTCATTCCTCCTCGTGCAAGGTTAATAAGACTTGCGTGTTCAAGTCCTTTTTCTGGGTTCTTGGTGAACCTTTCTAAGGTGAAAATCTCTGTGAAGGGATCTATACCAGGGCATTTTCGGAGGTAGATATGGGTAAACAGCTTCCCAAGAACGGGCTGGAAGCCTAACTTAGTTCGACTCATGCCTAATTAAATTCATTTATCAACATAAGCCATGTGTGGTCTTTCTGTTGTAAGCATATATCTAACATTACTTATCAAAACACTACACAGACATTATTATACTGCAATTATTCACCATTTCATAGTTTATGAGCATATATGTTAGCATATGAATTTCAAGATGCAATATGAACAAAACACTTATCAAAAATAATTTCAGAAGTGGGTGCAACTACTGAGAGGGGTTCTCGTTTCCACCCAACCATAGGCGTAGTGACTCCCAGTGGATTTACCACTAGCCACCCCCGAGCTGAGACCATGATGCTGTTGAGACTGTGTTTCTTTGTCTGCCAGTGACCAAGAGCGAAGTTGCAATCCTTCCTCTCTGTTATCACTCACCCTGCGTAATGCCAGAGTTCCCCTCGCATCTGCCCCTAAAATCACTTCTGCCATACGCCTTATCCTCTCACGAGGTTGCGTGTGGCACGATTACCCTTGCGCCGATCAGGTCTGATGGCTCTACGGATGGGCAGTTCACCATCCCATCCCTCATCAAGCCGCCCGCCTACCAGCCTGCGAGACATTAAATTTTGGGGCCAGCGAGCTGCTTTTGTTTCTCCGGGCCAGTGGAGTCCAAATACAGTATTAATTCAAGGTGGAAGTTAACGCCACCTTTTCAGGTGCCTTCCACCGCCATCGTGGTCTCTTTTCTGTACATCCCCTCTCAGTAGTCCTGCAATAAATTCAAAATGTCATTCACATTCATGGACCTTTTCCTCAAGGTCCCTTTACATCACATATTCATATTTATGAGTTTTCCATAGTTCTTGGCCAGTCTAGTTATATTTACAAGCTGGGGGAAACAGGGTGTTACAATTCCCTCCCCCTTAAAAGGAACATCATCCTTGATGTTCTTAGCTACTAGCATGAATTGCATGTACAGAAGTAAACACAATATGATATGCCTGTCTCATAGCATCCTTTATTTCCCATGTCGCCTCATCTGGGCCGAAATGTTTCCACTGCAACTTGACCTGTGCAATGGTTCTATTCTGGAGCAGGGTTTCCTTTATGTCCAGTATGCATTGGGGTTCTGGTAGAAATTCTCCCTCCGGTTCCACCTGGATCACAGACCAGTCAATTATATGATTAGCATCATGTACATATTTCTTTAATAATGAAACATGGAAAACATTATGTGCTTTTACTGTGGGAGGAAGTGCTAGCTAATAGGCTACAGGTCCCACTCTATCTAGAACCTCAAAGGGTCCACAATACCGAGGTTCCAATTTGGCACAAGCTCCCATTTTCAGGGAACTCCTTCTAGGTTTAATTCTGAGATATACATGATCTCCCATTTGGAACTCTCTTGGAGTTCTCTTTTTATCAGAATAACTTTTCTGCCGGCTCTGAGTGGCCTTCATATTTTGTTTTATGTGAGTCACTTGCTGTTCCATTTCTTTCAACATATCGGGTCCAATAGAAATCCTATTTATAGGATTACTCCAGCTGACTGGAGTATTACACTGTCTACCATAGAGGACCTCGAAGGGACTCATCTTTAAGGATGCTTGGTAGCCATTGTTGTAGGGAAATTCTACCAATGGAAGGTAGTCTTCCCATTTCCTTGGTTGATGCATCACATGCATCCTTCACATATCTTCTAATATCTGATTTACTCTTTCTGTCTGTTCATCGGTTTGAGGGTGATAGGCAATACTAAACAACAATTTGGTCTCTAAACCCGTCATCAGTGACTTCCAAAAATTTGAAGTAAATTTTGTATCTCTGTCAGATATTATCTCTTTTGGCATACCGTGTAGTCTGAATACCTCTTTCATGAATATCTGGGTGATATTTATCGCCTTGCAGGTTGATTTGACGGGGATGAAATGAGTGGACTTGCTTAGTTTATCCATCATCACCATAATGGCATCATTCTGTTTGGTTGAAGTTGGTAATACAGTGATAAAATCCATGGAGATGGTTTCCCATTTCCATTCTGGGATGGGTAAAGGGTGTAATAGTCCTGCTGGGTGTTGATGTTCTGCTTTAACCTGTTGGCATTCTATGCATTGGGCCAAATATTTGGCTATGTCCTTCTTCAATCCTGGCCAATGAAATTTCTTCTGGGTGGCAGTAATCATTTTCTGGTATCCTGGGTGGCCAGTGTAGGTTCTTTTATGTAGTTCATCCATGATGAACCTCTTCAAGTCGTCACAATTGGGAATGTACAGTCTATCTCTGTAGGTGAGCAGACCTTCGGTCATCTAATAGCCTTCACATTTTTCTCCAATAGGTTCTTGTTGTAGGTACAGGGTCACATTTCGGATGAAGGGATCGGTTGTTTGTGCCTTTTTGACTCTATCCTTGAAATCTGTCTCACAGGCACTCACCACTGCTAGGTGAATCGTTCTCATGCTTCTGCTAAGGGCATCGGCCACCCGATTCTCTTTCCCTTTAATGTGTTTGATATCAAAATCAAATTCTCTAAGGAGGGCCATCCATCTAGCTTGTCTAGCATTAAGCTTGGGTTGATCAAACAAATACCGTAATCCACAATGATCTGTCATAAGCACAAACTTTCTTCCCAAGAGGTAATGCCTCCACATTTTTAAGGCATGCACTATGGCAGCCAGTTCTAGATCATGAGTCACATAATTGACCTCATGTTCATTCAATTTTTGGGATTCATAATAGATCACCTTTCCTTCCTGCATAAGGACTCCTCCGAGCCCTTCCTTACAGGCATCCGTGCATACAAGGAAGTCAGCTTTTGGGTCAGCAATTTTCAACACAGGTGCATGGGTTAGTAGATGTTTCAAGGTTTGAAATATTTCTTCACATTGTTGTGTCCATAGAAACTTTGTTCCCTTCTTCTGGAGGGCAGTGATTGGACAACCAATCTTGGAGAAATCTTTTATAAATCTCCTATAGTATCCCACCAATCCCATAAAGGATCTGATGTTTGAGACATCCTTTGGGGTAGGCCATTCCATGATAGACCTGATCTTGTTAGGATCTACTACTACCCCTTCCTTGGATAGAACATGTCCCAAGTAGTGTATTTTCTTCTAAAAGAAGTCACACTTGCTGAATTTAGCATAGAGTTGATGCTCTCTTAGCACTTGCAGCACAAGTCTAAGATGTTCTTCATGTTCTTCTCTATTATGAGAGTAGATTAATATGTCATCAATGAAAACTAGTACAAATTTATCTAAAAATTTCCTAAGTACATTGTTCATTAAACACATGAAAGTGGTAGGGGCATTGGTTAACCCAAATGGCACTACCACAAACTCATAATGACCATACTGTGTCTAGAAAGTGGTCTTATGGATGTCTTCGCCCTTGATTCAGACTTGATGGTATCCTGAACTCAAGTCAATCTTTGAGAAAATAGTCGCTCCTCCTAACTGATCGAATAGATCATCGATTCTGGGCAAGGGGTACTTGTTCTTGATGGTTACTTTATCGAGTTGTCTATAATCGATACACAGTCTAAGGGTGCCATCCTTCTTTTTCACAAACAGGACCGGTGCTCCCCATGGGGACACGCTGGGTCAAATATAACCCTTGTCCATCATTTCTTTCAATTGCAATTTGAGATCAACTAACTCAGGTGTGCTCATCTAGTAGGGTGTTCTAGACACCGACACTGCTCCTGGTGCAAGTTCTATCAAGAAGTCAATGTCTCTTCTCGGAGGTAGACCTTGTACCTCTTTCGGAAACACACCTATGTATTCTCTCAGGATATGGTGATCATCGGGGCTTGGTTTAGCGCATTCGATTGTTTTTAACACCTATATTGCGTATAGGGGACACCCCTTTTGGAAATACTTCCTCATTTGTAGGGATGATATTTGTCTCACTGAGACCGGTTTTTAGATCCCTTGGAGGGTTATCCTTTTTCCTTCTTTTCTCCTACATTCTAAGGTTTTATGGTAACAATCCAATTTGGCTTTATGGGTGGCCAGCCAGTCCATACCAATCAACACATCATATGATCCCAAGGGTAATACATTAAGGGTTGCTTGGGTGGGGAATTCACCCAACATTAAATGGCAAGCTGGTATGACCTCTACTACCTTTCTTTTGGTGCCAGTGGCTAACTGTACCAACCATGGTTTAGTTTGCTTCTGTGGCTGTAGTTTACACTTATCAACAGCTCTAGGGGATATATAACTCAAATTTGGACCAGGGTCAATCAAAACAAACACCATATGGTTGAAAATCATACCTTCTATTTCCACCACTGAAGCCTGGTGGTTAGCTTGGTTATTATCCAAGGCTGCATAAATCTGCGGCACACTCCTTGCCACATCATTGACTGTGGTAGCTTCCTGCATGTTATAAATTTTTCAACTGTTCTATTGTCGGTGTGGACAGTCTCTCAGGAGATGCTCTTCTCCACAACCCCAACATTTCAGAGGTTCTTTCTTTGGGTTATTAGTTTTCACTGGTATAGGTCTAGAAGTTTTGTTTCCGTCTGATGATGGAAAGTTCTGTTGGAGTACACTCTGGGTTGGAAAGTTCATTCTGGGGTTCTTCTTGTAGCTCTTAAATCCTGAGGATTTGATCCCCTTTTTCTAGAATTTTGAACCACTCTTCTGTCTCCAGTCTCCACGAGACTCTGCCCGATGTCCATATTGTTCATGACAATACGTTGCCTTTCAAATAGTGTCTTCTAAGGTCTTTGGCTCGTCAAATTCAATTTGGTTCTGGTATTCCTTGGGTAACCCACTAATGAAGCGTTGTGCCTTCGCCTTCTCCTCTTTGAGGTGGGGTACATATCTCAGTAAGTTGAGGAATTTGTTGACATACTCCTCCATAGTAAGTTGTCCCAGTCTGAGTTCATAAAACTCTTTAGACTTCTCGTCGAAATACCTTTCTGAAAAATACTTCTTCTGGAAGTACTTCTCAAATCTTTTCCAAGACAGGTCCTCCTCATGGACCCCTTTCATATCCTTAAGGTCTTCCCACCAGATGGAAGCCTTTCTGTTCAGATTGAAAGTGGTCACTCGGGCCTTCAAGTTCTCTGAAAAATCATGGACTCTGAAATATTTCTTCAGTCCAAGTAGCTAGGCCTCGGCTTCCTCTCCCTTCTTTATCTCACCATCGAAGGAGGGAGGTTTGGCCTTCCTGAATTCCTCACATTTGTGACTCTTAGAAGTCTTTTGCTTCTTCTGTTTTCTATGAGAATAGGAACTGGTCCTGTTGCTGGAAGAGCCTTCTGAATCACCAGTTTCCTTCTCAGTGGAATCATCTGGTACTGGTCCTTTACCTTTGGGGTGGACCTTTCTTGATGTGCTTCTCTCAGTATGGCCACTGACACGACCATGATTCTTCATCTTAGGTTCATGCTACATTTGTCGCTGTAGGTCGGATAAGCTCTGCAGTAGAACTGCATTAATTTCGGTTTTCTTTTCTTGTTCTTTCATCATCCTTTCATTATTGGCCTTGCAGCTTTGCAATTCGACCATGAGACTCCTCACAGTATCAACTAGGTCTGGAGGGGTTCCTATTGCTCTTGTTTCATCAGACTCTTCGTCTCTGTTGTGGGAGCCTTCTCCCACCTCTTGGTGAGTCACCATACTCTGCGTCTGTAGATTCTCGCGGTTGATCGTCCGCTTGAGTGAAAAGACAAACGTTGGTTATTCATCAAGAGTTAAATTCATTTTTATAATTTGTGCATAATTTCATAACTCTTTCACATGCATACACAGTCGGGTTTTCATTTTCCAAGTTTTTAATCCTAGACAAGATAGTTAAGTCAGGGGGTTACTCCTCATAGGAGTTCTTTGAATGGATTTTATGCGTGAATCGTGCATGAGCCCAATCAGGCCAAGTGTTGTAACCATGCTCTAATACCACTTTGTCATATACCCGCTACCTAAATCAATTTTTTTCGGTCCTCTGTCGGACTCGAACCCCTAAATAACCATGGAGGCCTAGCGTAAGCTGGCTCTTTCTCTCTCCTTCTCAGTGCCCATGTGATCATGGGTTATGTCCACAGTTCAATTTGAATGCAATGTCTTTTGTATTTCGCACTTCGATGCTACAATAACGTCCAAGCATTTTATTCCACAATTGTCGAACCCCGGCAGGGCTAGCAAGTGACCAATGGGGATGAATCCCTACAGGGTCAATGAATGGCCAATAAGAACCAACCTCAACAAGGGTAGAGAACAGTCTATGAGAAAATGCCCCATTGTGCAGCTAGGTGGCATACAGGTGGTAAGAGGGAAACGCGACGCGGTGGTCGTCATGACAGGGAGGGGCCCCACTTCACACGCCACACTATTCCGGACCCCCCCCCCATTAAAGACAGAATGGCAAGGGGGGTTCGGAATCCACCTGGAATCCATTGATCATGATGAGTAA
>ML791331.1:43759-77582 GCA_009831015.1 Picea engelmannii
AAGAACAGTAAGGGGGCTCTGGAATGGAACCTCAGTCGTAGATCTGGACGGGTGGACTCTGGCCATCCAGATATGCTCGTCGCTTATCCTAAAGAATATTCATGTCCTGGCTTAAGTGGACGTCTTGATTTTCACATATAACGGTCATTACAGACCCTAAGATCCTCCAAAAGAATCTCTTCCATCCATCGGGGTTTATCACCACAAAAATCTAGACTCTCGATCACGGAGCTCCCGAATCTTCGATGAGCTCTCTTCTGGCCTTAGCCCCTCTAGGCTATGCCTTCTGGAACATGCGACCACCTCTCGTATGACCGCAGCCATATACTCCTATCGGGGTTTTAACATTCGTGATGTCCCAGCAACTTGGTTCACCGGTCCCCAATTCCCGACACACTCCTTTGCTGCCTTAGCCTCCCGGGCTAAGTCTTTAGTCCACGTGACCAATGTTCTTGTGACTACAACCTTATCTCTCGTTGAGGTTTCAGACTTCGGAGTTTCACAATGTATGGACTTCTCGTCCCTGCGATTCTCGATTCTCTGAATCCCAAATGGCTGACAACTGGCTCCCACTTATCGGGGTTTCACGGTTCGTGATTCCAAAATGCATAAACCCTTTGTCACTGGAATCCCTGATATCCCGATGACCCAACATCCTGACTCTCTGTGGATTTCTGGCATGCGTCCCAAATGGATGGATGGTCCAGATGAACTCTCGGGGTTCGCGACTTCGGTTGTCCTAGATGCCTCATCCTCTGGACTCGCGAAACTTCGATCTCTGACTCTCTTCAAATCTTCGCCACATGCCCAACCTGATGAATGATCCAGACCTGATCTCGCTGTTTCGAGAGTTATAGTGTCCCAATTCCCTCGACCTAAGGATCTTTGATATCCTGATGGCCAAAATTCCGACTCTCTCTGGATCTCTGACACCTGGCCGGTCCGACGATTGACGGGTAATCAGACCAAGATCTAACGGTCTAGATCTGTCCTTCCTGCGCACACTCCAGAGACTAAACTCCGAGCATATTAACCCGATCCAACGACCGACGAGATTTTTGATGAGATCCAATGGCTCAGATTGTCCCACCTTGTGCAATATTCCACTGCTTCGTGGATGTGGAAAGATCAATGGTCCAGATGTTCTCCTGGGTCTTGGAATCTACGATCCTGATTTCCTCATTGTTCACGAAGGTAGAGGGAAAAAGGGAAAGTTATGTAATGCCCTCGTTACTTCCATCAATCTAATGGTCATGAATGGCTATGGGTCACCCGACAAAATCTCATTCGTCGATTTGTTACATATCCCTACACTTCTACCTCGAAACCTTAAGAGGGTCATTCCTCCTTGTGCAGGGTTAATAAGACTTGCGCGTTCATGTCCTTTTTCTGGGTTCTTGGTGAACCTTTCTAAGGTGGAAATCTCTGTGAAGGGATCTATACCAGGGCATTTCTGGAGGTAGATACGGGTAAACAGCTTATCAAGAACGGGTTGGAAGCCTAACTTAGTTCAACTCATGCCTAATTAAATTCATTTATCAACATAAGCCATGCATGGTCTTTCTGTTATAAGCATATATCTAACATTACTTATCAAAACACTACACAGACATTCTTATACTGAAATTGTTCACCATTTCACAGTTTATGAGCATATATGTCAGCATATGAATTTCAAGATGGAATATGAGCAAAACACTTATCAGAAATAACTTCAGAAGTGGGTGCAACTACTGAGAGGGGTTCTCATTTCCACCCAACCGTAGGCGTAGCGACCCCCAGTGGATTTACCACTAGTCACCCTCAAGCTGAGACCATGATGCTATTGAGACTGCATCTATGTATTTGCTAGTGACCAGGAGCGAAGGTTGCAATCCTTCCTCTTTGCTATCACTCACCTTGCGTAATGCCAGAGTTCCCCTCGCATCTTCCCCTAAAATCGCTTCTGCCATACACCTTATCCTCTCGAGAGGTTGTGTGTGGCATGATTACCCTCGCGCCGATCAGGTATGAAGGCTCTATGGATGGGCGGTTCACCATCCCATCCCTCATCAAGTTGCCCGCCTACCAGCCTACGAGACATTAAATTTGGGGGCCAGCGAGCCGCTTTTGGTTCTCCGGGCTAGTGGAGTCCAAATACGGTATTAATTCAAGGTGGAAGTTAACGCCACCTTTTCAGGTGCCTTCCACTGCCATCGTGGTCTCTTTTCTGCACATCCCCTCTCAACAGTCCTGCAATAAATTCAAAATGTCATTCACATTCATGGACCTTTTCCTCAAGGTCCCTTTACATCACATATTCATATTTATGATTTTGCCATAGTTCTTGGCCAGTCCAGTTATATTTACAAGCTAGGGGAAATAGGGTGTTACATCGTACGATGATTTCAACAACTGACTAGGAAAGATGTGGAAGATGATGTCATCATGATAGCATGGAAGCATAGGAGATCACCACTTATCGTCCATATATTTGACTAGGCATGACGTGGCAAATGGCATCATCATGATATCCGTACAACTAACATGGTAGCTAACTGGGAAGATGACATGTCATTCGTACAATTGACATGGTAGTTGATTAGGTTGATGATGTGGCATTTGTACTGCTAACGTGGAAGATGACTACTAGAGCCTAATGTTATTTATTTTCCTTCTTTGAGGAAGTTGAGGTTTGGTATTAACTAATGATTTCTTTGATGGAGGTTTATTATCTGTTTTGATATTATGGTTTCAAATGTCTTCGTGATTCTTATTTTACCTATGATGTTTTGTTGACATTCGTATGAGTGGTTGACACATTGTCTTCCTACCTTATACAATTTTCCAAGTGTTTAATGATTTTATATGGTTGTGAGGTTTGATGATCTAGTATATGTCTTGAATGTGTTTGATTTAGGATGTTAATAATTTCCTTGGATGAATTATTCAAATCTTGCTAGCATATGGTGTTGAACATATTCATCTTTATACTCTCATATATTGGACAACTCTTAACTTCATTCATGAGGTCACTAATCATTTCTATGTGTTGGAGATTAGATACATGCAACTATCATTATAGTTATTTAATCCAGATCATAGATGATTTCCTTTGATAAACCTCTCCTCTTCATGTTCTTCAAAATCTAGATTTATTCATGAATTTCCTTAAAGGAAAGGAAATATAATGTTTCTGATGTGTTGGTAGATGTCCTCTTAATAGCATAACTAATTTTGTCTCCTTCTATGGTTGCAGAAACAGGTTAGAATGATATCATTTCTTCACAATTTCTCCATCCTTGAGATGTATGTGGGGGAATCCTTTGATATTCTTCCCCTTTTATCCTTCCCTACTTTACTGAGATTTCCCTCTATTTTCTTCTATTATTTTCTCTAACTAAATTTCATAGTTGGATTCTTCTAGTCGATATGTTTCTAACAGTTGTAACCATACTTAAAACCAATTTTCGGATCAAAATTTATGGCCGCCCAAAGCCTCTTAATCCAAAACTCACCTTGTCCTCCTCACACCCACGTGACTCTCTCTCTCTATTCTACCATCCAAAAGGGAGATGACATCACCGATGTGGTACCCACCACCTTACCCATTTTCATCATAATTCCCCACGGTCCACTTCGCATCTAGCATTCCCTATCACTGACAACATTGCTCGATACTTTTTCTTCATTGGGGCTCCACAGCTCCTCTCTCTCGATTTCTCTACTCCATTCGTTGATGACAACATTCTCATCTGCCTAATCTAATGGCACTCGGGAGTTGGAAATTAACAACCTCACTAATGTCAGTTCCAAAAAGTTTAACAACAGTTAACAACCTCTCACTTCCTCAGCTGGCACATTTGACCCATGGCACTTCCACCACATTCCATCTAGAATGACACATGTCACCATGAACTTGACATTAACCATGACCCAAAAATCCATGTCACCCACATGACACATAGACCCATCCTCAGCTTGACATGTGGACTAACATGGCCATACACGTCATAATCATACACCATGGCTTATCCCATTAATTATGGATGCATGTCCTCTTCGTTATTGGAACTCCACCACTCCCCACTCCCCATCACTTTGATGTCTCCTTTCTTCAATGAAGAAATAAGATATAGCCTTGTCCAAATATAATAGTCTAGGTTACAAGTGAATACATAAATATCTTGAACCCCTTGTGGGACCACTCTTATTCATCAACCACTCATATGGTGACACTTGTACCCCTCGAGAACATGTTGGTTGCCATGCTATCACTCAATGTCACCTTTACATCGTCTTCCCCTTTCACTCGAATGGAACCTAATGTAATATATGGTTCATATGATCATTCCTATAATGGATCAACGATTCTCATTCTTCTTCAAATCCCCCATTCTCATCAGCACTCCATGACTCAACTCTCTCCATTACCAAACCTCTGTTATCGACGACAACCTTCTCATCATTGACATTCCTCTTCATGAGAATTTGGTTGTTCTATATTTTTCCTCCAATGGAGACACCCTCGTACATCAATGGCCTAGATATGTTTACCTATCAGATCAATTTTTGTTATTTTTCCCCTCCATGCACATAGAGGAACCCCCCCAAACTTCAGATCAATGGTCTAGATTTACCCCATAGGCATGATAAATGGTTTTTGAGCACTAGTTTTAAAACGACCACATCCAGAGCTACATGTGTCAGAATGAGGCTCGTAATACCTCATTGTAAAGGGATCATACAATGAAACATAGTGGTATAAGTCTCCAAGATAAATAGTGGATAGAGGTTGAAATAAAACGTAGAAAACAAACACCCATCTGATTTGGAGGGAAAATTGGCCACGCTAACTTCAAATAGTCATATCTGGACCTACGAGTAATGAAATTAGACCCATAAGGGATCACTAGAAAGATGGAGGAGAGAAAAATAGATTGGGTTATAAAGTGTTGAAACATTGATCGAAGAAAAATTCCAAAAATGCAAAACACAAGTGGAACCTGAATTTGGATGAAGAACCCACTATGCAGACTTCAAAAAACTATATCTCAATATACAAGCAACAAAATCAAGACAAAAATAGATCGATTGAAATTTGATATAGAGGAGAATAATAGAGAATGATTTCGTTCAGTAGGCCAAAGATAGAAACGCCCAAAAATTTCCCAGAAACATATTTTAAATCCAATGGGCAGAGTCAATGATTGTTTTAAAATGAATATCATTTGCAAACTTCTTGAGTGAGAAAATGATCACTCATGAGTCTTTTAATATTCCATTTTTAAATCCCTCATAGGTTTTTTGAAATGTAAAAACGAAAATGGGGGGAAAATGAAATGGACAACGAGGAGAACTCAAGAGTCTTTCTCTTGTGATATAAATGGAACCTCATAGCAGAGAAAAATGACTTTTTCCCATTGTAACAAAATATGGTACTATTAACTCTAAGTACTAAAGAGCTGGAAGAATTTGGGATATTTGTGGGAATATTCTTTGTGCATTTGTCTTCTATTTGAGTAGATAGGATTATGTTGTATGAACTATTTTTGCAATCTGTTTTGTCTTCTTATGCTATCACATGTTTCCTCCTGGGTATATAAATGATGTTATAAATGTATTGTTCAACAATTTGTCTATGCATCTGTAGAATTATTTCTTTCATTTACCATTAGAATACATGAACTATCTATGTTTCTGATGGTTATCTTTCTCTTTACTCGTTATATTAGTTTTTCTCCTAGGATAGGTTAGAATTAGTTCAGATTAGATTAGTTTGATTTTAGTTTTATTAGCCTTAGTATTATTTAGAACTCTTTGGGGGGGAGTCTATTGTCTTTCCCCTTTTATTTATTTTAATTTGGATCAGCAGTGAGGCCCATAAACTCATGGGAAATGCTACACCAAACAAGTGTAGGTATCATTAGGACCTGCCATCGTTTGTTTTCCCTCATTTTCTTGACAAGCCATTCAGACCCGTCAACACCTCCCACTCACCAGTTGTTACAATACCTATCACAAACTATTTTAACCTTGATGATTATCCCCTGCCACCTAATATGTACAATAGATGATTTTATAGCATGCATGCATTAATATATAACTATAAAGATTGCATAGTAATACCCCCATTGGATCCTGAAATAGCCTCCCTAGCACACATTACTACTATTGATACTTCTTCTTTGCGGGAAACATCCTTGACCCATGTTACCCCATCACAAACACATGTGAGGAAAACTCGTGTTCCCACCACTAGAATTGATCATATGATGACACCAAGCATAATGCTTGGTCATGCTCTGATTCAAATGCCTTCTAGTCAGAAAACCAACAGTTTTGATGCCTCGTGCCTTATGAAAAATAGATTGTTTTCCCCACCCTCCAATCAAGTAGGTAACCTAACGACAATTACACAGACTATTTATCCTCCACCAACCCTTCATATGGGAGGTTCTTCTTTACCTCCTATTGGGGGGGGGGGAATCATAACTAGGGGGTAAATCCTAACTAGGGGGAAACCCTCAACCGCAGGGCCCTCACCACCATGGGAAAAAACAACCATTGGGGAAAAAACCACCATGGGAATAAAAACTAGTTGGGGAGAAACCCTCAGTTTGTATGACCATTTCCATTTGGATGGAAACCTTCAGTCACAGGGAACCTACCAGTTTGGGGCCCATCCCTTACTGGAAACCAACCATGGAAATCCATGGCTGGAAACCAACCTCAATCCTGGGGGTAGGCCATTTTAGTAGGTCCTTCCACCACTTTTACTTCATTTCATATAGGGATTTATATTGGATTACCATATCTGGGAGTGGCCAACACTTTGTGGGGTCACCCTAATACAATGAGTATCCCTCTACAAGGAGCCTTCCCTTCTCAAACAATGAACCCCATGATGCCCACTTCCCAAATCCCTGAACCTCCATATATGGGAGGACCAACAGGTTTCACAATGCCAAATCAACCTGTACATGGTCCTACTAGTACTCCGATTCCACATCAGTAGTACCAGTATCCGTATCTAAACCCACAACTTTCTTTTCTAGCGACATTAGATTTCCAAATTTGTCACAATTGACAAACAATCCCAAAATCCATGCCCTTTTTTTTCCTCCTATCCCTGCCAAACTATCATCCAACATACCAAAATTCGACGGGAAACCTGGAGAATACAGGAACAACCATGTTATGACTTTCCATCTTTGGTGTTTTTCGAGCTCCTTGATGGACGATTCCATTCGATTATGAATTTTCCAGAGAAACCTCATAGTAATAGAAACAAAATGGTACATCAAGCTATCACACAACTCTTTTGGTGACTTAAATACTCTCACCGTGGCATTTCTGACTCACATCCAACTACCCATCCAATATGATATCTATACTAAACTTTTAACCTCACTTCGACAATCCACCTCCACTCATATTTCTGATCATGTTCATGAATGGAGGCGATGGAGATGATTTATTAAAGCCAACATTCAACACCAACTACTGGAATATTGGTTTACAAATTCACTCCTACCATCCATAGCCATATATTTCACCATGGGAGGTGTTGTAACCAAGGATAAAGCAATCAATCATGCCTAATATTTAGACTTGGTATATTCCCAATCTGGCACGCTATATGACATGATTCCCCATGATCCTTGATCATTGAATGATCCATCAAAACCAACCCTAAGACCCTATGGTGATGGTATGGTAAGTCTTGTATCTTCTACTACAGTTGGCCAATTGGTTGGGAAACTTAGTTAATCGACTATAGCTAACAATCCCACCACTTTTGTTCTGACCACCACCTCAACTTCGACCCCTACTCAAACCTCTAAGGTAAATACGGTGCAATCAACCAAACCTAAAAACTCACAACAATATGGAGGAAAGAAGAAAAATAAGAAAAAAAAAAAATAATAATAAGAATCCTTCTAAGCAGACAGGCCAAAGAACCCAAGACCCCAATTTTGGGGGGGGGAACAAAAGAAAGGAAAAATATCCTTGCATGGTATGTAAAGAGGACCACTTCACCAAAGACTACCCTTGCCTTGTCAAGGTTCATCAATACCTCTAATGAAGAGGACCTCCTTCCCAACCAACATTATTAACCAATCCATTCCCCCCTAGCAAAAACAAATGATAGCACAAACCCATGCACCCCCACCTAGGGGAAATGCAGAGTCCTCAACCACAAATGTTCTAATAGTTAAATATATGGTGCCCCTAACCACTAGAGAAAATAACTATGACTCCCAATAAGGATAACCTTCATCTAAGGATCCTCCATCAACAACCCCACCCAATGGCCCTCTCACCTTAGAGAAACTGACTTTCGAACCTACAATGTTCCCTCCAAAAGGGGTACTTTGACAAACCACCCATAATATGAACTCTTGGGCAGGCCAACACTACAACATGGTGGAAGATATTTCCTAGGCTCCCTGTTCCATGTCAACAATCGAGGTACTAAAAAGTTGTCCTTCATAATAGAAAGCCTTGTTATCAACCATAGGGGGCATCAACCCTTAAGATTCTAACATTATTTCCTTTGACACAAAACATAGTGAGTTAGGTCTCTCAAACCAATTGGTGTTGCAAATTATAGTTCGTTGTCTTAATAAGAATATCTTATGTATGATGATTGAAGAAGGAGTGGCCACTTGCATTATGTCTTTGTCATGTTTGAAATCCATTGGTTCTCCTCAGCTCACCACCTCTCCAACCATATTGAAATATTTTGACAAATATTATTTTAAACCCCATGTAATTCTCACCTCCCTATCCATTGTGCTCAGGGGAAAGTTTGTCTTCGTAGAGTTTGAAGTGGTAAACACCACACTCAAATACAATATGCTCTTAGATAACACTTAGCTCTATGCAATGAATGTTGTTTCATCCACCGTGCTTCGTGTTATACAATTTCCCCATCAAGGAAAGATAGTTACAATCAACAAACTTGACTATTGTACACCTGAATTATGAGTTAATCCTAGCACCAATGTGCCCTTTTTCACTATTTCTTCCAAAGTTTATGAAAGTATCAGTGTAGGTATGTTTAAAGATCCATCTCTTATGGGGACTTCCCCCTTACTACACCTAAACCACCCAATATAGCTCTTGTCAACATGATCTCTTCTATCATCAAAAAATCCCTTGTTTCATACAATCCTTGGGTGCTCCCCAATCATTCAGAAGTAGAGTATTACAAAGCTACTATGCCATTGTCACCCACTGAATTATCATATTTAGTGATATTGTGAGCAAGAGAATCTATTAACTCTGATCCTAGTCTCCTACTGGGCAAGGAAATAGATCGGTTATCTTTGCCTTGCTGGATTAACTCTCCTTTCACTTCACATGACCTCATATATGACATCTTACCTTCAGATGAGGCCATCATGGAAGTCACGACCTTAGGAGAGAGACCATGGGAATATTCACATCATTGATCATCTTTCCTTCCTAGTTAGGAAAAAGTAGAGACATACTTTCAAACCCTAGTATCCATTAACATCCAAGATCCATCCCACTTACCTTCCACTTCACAGTCCATTATATCTGAAGGCAACCTGGGGAACATATCAAAAACAATTTCAATTGACATTTCAGTAAAACCTAGGGTCATGGAACACATCCAGATAGGTGTAGTATATTCCCCTGAAGGAATCAAATGCTACACTACCCTATTCAAATAATTATGAGATATATTTTCCTAGTCATATGAAAAAATGCCTAGAATCGACCCCTAAATTGTCGTACATAAAATAAAGACTTATCCCGGAGCACGTGCCATCTGACAAAGACTCCGACTGGTCCACCCTAAGAAAGATGTGACAATCAAGGTATAAGTTGAAAATTTATTACATGCTATATTTATTTATCTGGTTCCCATCACTGAATGGGTATCGAACATTGTACCTGTTACTAAAAAAACATGGCACTATCTATGTATGTGTTGATTATAGGGACTTAAACAAGGCCTGTCCAAATGAGAATTACCCTACCCCTTCCATCAACCAAATTATTGATCATTGTGCCAAATGTGAAGTTTTTAAATTTATGTATGGATTGTCTTCCTATAATCAAATTGATATTATCCTAGAAGACCAACACAAAACAAATTTCATTTTCCCTTGGGGAACTTTCGCATATCGAAAACTACCTTTTGGCCTTAAACTGTTGGTGCAACATTCTAGCAGGGCATGTCCCACTCATTCCATGAAATTAAACATATTGTGTATCCATATCTGGATGACCTTCCCGCAAAATCCATGAGGCACCAAGATTATCTAGATCACCTAAGACAAGTTTTCCTACGCTATCGAAATTACAAAAATCAGTTAAATCCACACAAATGCATTTTTGTTGTGGAATTTGGTCACCTTATTGGCTTAATCATGTCCAGGTTTGGGATTAGAGTCGATCCCTTAAAATTGGAGGAAATGACCAATTTTCCTCCACCTCTCTCTATAGCCTAACTCCAAATTTTGCAAGGGAAATCAAACTTTTTACGACACTTCATCACCAACTATGCAGAAATCACGAAAGGTTTCATGCATTTACTTAAGAAAGGTGTTCCATTTATTTGAGAGGAGCAAGCTCAATGATCATTTGATGGTTTAAAACATGCTCTCACATGAATGCCTTTATTGAAACCTCTGTTGGAAATATAACTGAGAGGGGGGGTGAATCAGTTATGTACATAAGCTTGAAACTTTTCTTGTTGTTTTATGATTCTTTATAGATTATTATTTAATGTGTTGTTGATAACTTAACATTCATAGATATATAATGATCAATCACACAGAATACACAGAGACATTGATTTTCCTGAGGAAACCCATAAAGGGTGAAAACCTCTTCTTCTTAGGATGTCAATCAAGCTCCAACTTTCATGTACATCAAAGTATTTGAGCTCCAACTCAAATATGAGGCTACAACCTCTGATATAAAACTACAACTTGGAGAGAGAACCAACTAAGCGGAAGCACCAACTCCCAGGTTTCTCTAGCACCCACTAGATGGAAGCACTAACTCCCAAAATATCTTCTAGCACCAACTAGAATTTAGAGGACTACAATCCTCCCTAGCACCACCCTACCAACCTAATTGAATCTTGAATTTTTTTTACTTACTTGCTCTGTCTCTTATATGGTCTATTATAGCTCCATGTATCCTCTTCCTTCTTCAAATTCTATCCTTTGCTCTGCTTCTACATCTTTTTTCTTCTATGCTCTGCTCTTTTTCCTCCTGCGCTCATGACTGCTTCATGTTCAACTTCTCTTCTTCCTTTTATGCTCTATGCTGCATCTGCATACACTTGCCTATGCCACTGATCTCCCATTTAGGTTATGCACAACGTCTCCTCCTACCCACATGCATATCTATCGAGAAAGAACACTCTTTTCTTTGTTCTACATGTCTTTCTCATGCCGAGTCCTCTACCTAATCATCATTCAAACTCTTCGTCTTCTCTAGCATTTATACTGAATCTGTTCATCATTAGTGGTCATTATTTGAGATTCTTTGGTTTCTCTGGCAATTACAACTCTTCGTCTTCTATGGAAGTTATAGTCAGTCACTTTTGGATTCTTTGGCTTCTAATCCCCTTCCTTCACGTGACCATCGACGGTGACCATACACCTAACCAACATGGGTTTCATGACCCATGAATTCGAGAATCTTGGTATGATACATCTCAATTGTCCCAACTCCCAATATGACCTTGGCAGATGATCTCACGTGACCACGCGATTGCGGGCACGACCAAAGGCATTTTGAGGGCAACCCGCTTTTCTCCCCTTAATTCACTACAGAGATCCACGTATGCCTTTGGCGATATCGTGGTTTTGATTACGGCCCGCTCAAGAAAAATTAAGACCCGAGCATGTTCTGGCCCCGCAATTGAGCATGATCATTGATCCCCAATCCCTTGGCAATTTTACTTGATCAAAAACTTCTATTTGCCTTCCTTTCCTTCTTCCACACCTGATCCCAGATATCCACGATCCGTCGACACGTAGCTTCCTTCCAAATAAATGACTATGATTAATTTTGTGATCTGGGCTTCGAGAGTTTCAACTCTCAAACCCTTCTTTCCTCCATTCTTCAATATTCTGGAGTTGAAAATCCACTGACACGTGTCCCTCTCGGATTAGTGGTCAATATCTCCTTCGAGTCTCCAGACTCCGGAGATTTCAAATCTCAACTCCTCATTTCTTCTGACTGGATATCTTCTGAAATGGAAGATCTACTGACATCTGTCCTTTTTAATCCAATGGCTATCCTCCACTCTGGGACTTTTCCCTTTGGTATTCTCATATTTTAGTTTCTCCTCGCTCAGCTTCCCTCCGAGAATTTTACCCAGAGCTTGCGATCTAGTGACACTTGTCCTCTCATATATTGGTGACTTCCAACTACTTCGACTGTTCTGGCTTCGGCGATTTCAAACCTTTGTCCTTTGCATTTTCTCGTAGTATTTCTACCCGAATGAGTAATCTTCTGACACGTACCCCTCCTAGCGATCAACAATCAGGGTCTTCTTCTGGTCTTTGACATTTGGGAGTTCGAGACTCTATCCCTCATGACTTTAGCTCTTTATCCCTTTGACACTTCTGCCCTTCACGACTTTGGTCATTCAACACTTCGGCTCTTTGTGACTTCAGCCCTTCATCCCTTCGTCACTTCGGCCCTTCGCAACTTCGACCTTCAAGATTTCGGAGCTTTTGTCATTTGTTGGTGGTAAAAATCCTAAAGAAAATATCTTGGAGTGACGTAACATTAGAAATGTCACCTTTTGACTTAGCACGGGTCGAGTGGTTGCCACATGTCACTCGCTGACATGGTCTGCCACGTGTCCTTGATGATGTGGTCTGCCACATTTCCTTGCTGACGTGGTCTGCCACATGTCCTTATTAATGTGGTCTACCACATGTCCTTGAATCAGAAGGTTAAGGATTACTTCAAGTCATTCCCCAGAGTCCACACATTTACGCCATATCTCTTATGGATCGAATGGCCCAAATCCACTTAGGACGATCCGATGCTTGAGATTTAATTCGAATGATATAACAACTGGGATCTATTTCGGATGATCAGACGATCAAGATTTACTTCGTCTCTCCATCTTTCCGGGCTTCGAGGATTGAAAATATCAAACTAAAACTATCGAAGTGATCTCTCCGGAACATAACCTCCTCACATCTTTAGACCCGAAACGAATGTTGTTCATTGATCAAGATCTTAGATCAACGGCTCGATCTATCTATGATGCAGCTTTGACTTGGATTAAATCCAATGACTCTCCATATTTTCTTATCCTATCCTTCCATTTATTTCGATCCAATGGTTGACGAAAATTCGAGTGATAGATATCTCAGATCTCATCCCTTTCTTATCATGTCCTTCCACTTAAATCAATCTGATGGTTGTTGTTCCTATGGATCGGTGATCCAATGGACACTGTTTCTCTTCCTCTTGAGCTTATGATCTCTCTGACTTAGAAAGTTTTCTAAGTGTTCACGGGTCTCAACATTTTCTCCTCTTGTGAGTCCGTCTCTTGGACCTCATCTGTACTTCTGGAAACCACTATCTCTTCTGAGATTTCTCGTCTTCTGTGCTCTCAAGGTTTGGTTCACTGTTGTTCTTTCCATCAATGACAAGTACATTCTTCCTGTAAACATGCCAACAATATCCCCCTTTGGCATTGATGGCAACCCTGAAAGGTTGCACTATTCTTCTTAGACCTCCAACTATAGCATACAGACAACACCTTTTTCTCCCCCTTTGACATCAATGTCAAAGAAAACAGAGATTGAATATGTGCTCCCCCTGATCAGATATATGAGGAGCACTCTCCCCCTGATCAGATAGACTATTTTAACTTGATAACATGGTCACACCCAACTTCTGGCGTAGATACTCAAACTGAGCTTTTTCAGGTAGTTTAGTGAAGACATCAATAATCTGATCTTTGGATGGAATATAATGCAAAGAAAGAACAGTGTTGGTTACATGTTCCCTCAAGAAGTGATACTTGATGGGTATGTGCTTGGTCTTGGAGTGAAATACAAGACTCCTTGACACACTAATTTTACTAGTATTATCACAATGAATTGGGATCGGTACATTATACGTTACCTCCAAGTATGCAAGTGTCTGAATCATCCATAATACTTGGGTACAACAAGTGGCAACTCCAATGTATTCAACTTCTGTAGTCGATAAGGAAATGGAACCGTGCTTCTTGCTCAACCATGATATAAGATAATCTCCTAAGAATAATGCACCTCCACTTGTGCTTTTCCTTTCATCAACATAGTTAGCCCAATCAACACCTGAATAGACTGATAGTTGAAAATTTTGATTCCTAGGATACCATTGGCCATAGTTCATTGTTCCTTTCAAGTATCTGAATATTCTTTTGACAACTAACAAATGACTTTGTTTAGGTGCAGCATGATACCTTCCTACCATTCCAATAGCATGCATTATGTCTGGACGTGATGCTATGATATACAATAGGCTGCCTATCATAGACCTATATGAACTCTGATCAACATTAGGTGAGTCATCATCATTTCTTAACTTGCATCCAATGACCATAGGCGTGCTCATAGGTGTAGAATCTTCCATTTGAAACCTTTTAAACATTTCTCTTAGATATTTCTCCTGAGAAAGAAATATTCCTTTAGACCTCTGAGTAATTTGTAGGCCAAGAAAAAATGACAGCTCCCCTATCATAGACATTTCAAATTTAGACTGCATGGCAGAAGAAAACCATTGTTCCAATGAAGCATTATTTCTTCTGAAGATGATTTCATCTACATATACCAACACAATGAGAAAACCATTACCCTATGTTTTGATATATAGATTGTTGTCAATTTTTCCTCTCTTGAACCCTTTGTCTTGAAGATACTTATACAGTCTATAATAGCAGGCATGAGGAGCTTGCTTCAAACCATATAAGGATTTCTTCATCTTGCAGACAAAGTCAGGGTTATATGACAGTTGGAAACCCTTTGGTTGTTCCATATAGACTTCTTCTTTTATATCTCCATTTAGAAAAATTGACTTGACATCCATTTGATAGTGTAATATACCATATATAAAAAGTAAGCAAAACAGAAATAAAATGTTAGAAATTGCAGAATAAGAGTAATATAACCAGCATAATCTCCACAATAACACATAAATGATATAAGAATAACAACAGAAATAGAACTTTGATTCAGAAAGCAATGTTCACGGGCCTCTTTGAGGGGGCAACCTCTAGTCGAGCAACGCTCTGTTACAATAATCTCCAAGCTAGGGTTTTCATACCCTCGACCCTTATTTATACTAAATATGTCTATCAAGAGAAGCATCTAGAGGAAGATCCTTCTAGAAGCGAAAGCTTCTATTAGGCCTTCTTACATCCACCTTATTCTATTTTATTGAAAGGCCTTATTAATATTGACCTTTATTACATCCAAATATATTGATCTACCTATGTGTGGGTTAGGAACCTAACATGTACGCCCCCTTAAAAATAGCCTTGTCCTCAAGGCTTGAGATGTGGAAACTGCTGCAGAATGGTAGCTGGTTCTCAAGTGGCATCTGCTGGAGTTGTATCTTTCCACTAGACTAGCACTTCCTTGATGGTTCTCTGACACAGGCGACACTCATGCTGGTCCAAAAATTCTTCTGGTTGTATCCAAATGGATCCTTCTTTAGCTAACTCCAGAAGGTTGGCTTGAATTTGGCACCTAGTTCCAATCACCTTCTTTAAGCATGAAACATGAAAAACAGGATGTAGCTTCGATTGACTGGGCAGAGCTAACTGATAGGAGACTTGTCCCACATGCTTGAGAACTATATAAGGACCATAAAATTTGGGCACTAGCTTCTAACAATGCTCGGCCTTGAGGGAAGCTTTCTTGTATGGTTACAGTCGTAGAAACACCTGATCCCCTTGTACAAATTGACATTCAGAGTGACCTTGATCTACTTGTTGCTTCATGCGATTTTGTGCCATGACCAAGTTCTCTTTAAGGGTACGAAGAATATCTTCTTGAACTGTAAGTCTTTGGTCAACCGCCTAGACCTTAGAGGTACTCAATAAGTATGAGAGAACTGAAGGTGGCTTCTGTCCATATACTGCTTCAAAAGGAGTCATGCATGTAACTGTATGGTAGGAAGTGTTGTACCACCATTCAGCTAGGGGTACCCATTAAGCCCACTGATTTTTCTTTTCAAAGGCAAAACACCTCAGATATGTTTCCAAACACTTGTTGACAACTTCCATTTGACCATCAGTCTGGGGATGATAACCTATGCTGAGATGCAATTGGGTGCCCTGTTGCTTAAATAGTTCTTGCCAAAAATTGCTTGTGAAAGTTGGGTCACGATCAGAAGCAATAGAGTGCGGAATGCCATGAAGCTTGAAGACCTGGTCCATGAAAATTTGAGCCACCATGGATGCAGTAAATGGGTGTTGAAGAGAGCATAAATTAGCATACTTGGAAAGGAGATCGACAACCACCATTATAACTAATTTATTTCCCGATTTGGGTAAGCCGGTAATAAAGTTCATAGAGATATCCTTCCAAATAGAAGGTGGAATCGGAAGCGGTTGTAGTGTGCCTGAAGATTTGACTGTGTCTCCCTTGTTTCATTGACACACCTCACAGTCAACAACAAAATTATGGATGTCCTATTTCAGACCATCCCAAAAAAAAGAACATTTGACCCTGTCATAGGTTTTGGTGAACCCGGAGTGCCCCACTGTGGGTGTAGCATGAAGCTCAGAAAGTACTGTGGATTCAATCTTTGATTGTTTTCTTAAATACAAATGGCCTTTGTATTGAAGCTCATCTTGGAGCCAAGAGTACCCTGGGGGAGCTAGAGCATTGGTCTACAATTGCTGGATCAGATGCAAACTTTTGGGATCTTGTAGCCATTCCTGGCACATAGCTTGGAGCCAATCTGGTACAATGAAGGAAAGAGAAAAAGGGATCCTTCTTCTTCATATTTTTGGGATAGTGCATCTGCCACTAGATTGTCTTTTCCCTTCTTGTAAATGATCTCATAATCATATCCAAAGAGCTTAGTCACCCATTTTTGTTGCTCCGAGGAGGAAATTCATTGTTCCAGAAAGTACTCAAGGCTTTGATGGTCTGTCTTAATTTGGAAATGTTGCCCCAAGAGATAAGGGTGCCATAGATCAATGGCATGTAGAATAGCCAACATTTCCTTTTCATAAATGGGTTTGCCCAGATTACTTTCAGATAGTTTCTTGCTAGTGAAGGCCAAAGGTCGACCCTCTTGCATAAGGACAACACCGATTCCTTTCCCTGAGGCATCACATTCCAACACAAAGGTCTTTGTGAAATCAGGAAGGGCTAGAACCAGAATGGTGCACATGGTCATCTTCAAGGTTTGAAAATCTTGAGCAGCGGCTAGAGTCCAAGTGAAAGAGTTATTTTTGAAGAGAGCAGTGAGAGGTGTTGCAATCTTTCCATAATTCTTAACAAACTTGCGATAATACCCTGTTAAGCCCAGAAATCCACGTAATATTTTGAGAGTCTTTGGGTGAGGCCAGTCTTGCATAACTTTAATATTTTTTGGATCCACCCTGATGCCATCCTTGCCAACCAGATGGCCCAAGTATTCTACTTCTGAGGCACCAAAAGCACATTTAGACTGTTTCAGGAAAAGTTGGTGCTAAGAGAGTAGATGGAGAACTTGATCCACATGAGTAAGATGGTTTGTCCATGTTTTTCTATAGATGAGGATATCATCAAAGAAAACTAAGACAAAATGATGGAGAAAGGGATGGAAGACATGATTCATGAGGCTTTGGAAGGTGGAGGGGGAATTACACAAGCCAAAGGGCATGAACAAAAACTCATAGTGGCCCTCATGAGTTCGAAAGGCCATCTTGGGAATGTCTTCCTCTTTCATATGTATATAGTGATAGCCTGAGCGAATATCAAGTTTATTAAAGAATTGGGTGTCACTCAATTCATCCAGGAGGTCATGAATGATAGGAATGAGAAATTTGTCTTTAATGGTTAGTTTGTTGAGGGCATGGAAGTCAGGACACATTCTCCAAGAACCTTCTTTTTTCAGGAACATGACTACAGGAGAAGAGTAAGGGCTCGTACTAGGGTGGATAATGCCTGCATTAAGGAGTTCCTGGACCATTTTCTCAATTTCAGTTTTTTGTAAAAAGGGGTGGCGATACAGATGAATATTGGGAGGAAGGCTTACGGGTACAAGGGGAATGGAATGATCATGAACACCACAGGAAGGAGGGAGTCCTTGGGGAGTGGAAAATACCATTTGATATTTAGAAAGGAGGGCTTGGAGCTATTACGACACTGGGGGTGTCTCTATTGCTTGTATGGCATGGAGTTGGGCAATGACACCAGAATGTCCTTTTTTGAGCAGCTTTTCCATGCGATGGGAACTAATGACCTCAGTTGAACCAACAGTGATGCCTTGGAATTTATATTGGTGTCCTTCCTGGTCAAATTGCATGGTTAATGACTTAAAATCCATGAGAATGGGAGCCAAAGTTCTTAGCCAGTCTGCACCCAACACAATGTCACAACCACCCATGTCGATAGCAAACATATGGGATTTTAGGTGGTAATCACCGATTTGGAGGCACAAATTTTCACAATGCCATCCACATTTCATGGAACCAGCATTGGCAATCATGATTTGGAAATTGTTGATGGCATGGATGTAGCAATGAGTTTATTGGGCAATGCAGCGATGAATAAAATTATGGGTGCTTCCACTATCAACCAGAATGATGACCTTATGATGCTTGATGTAACCGATTAACTTGAGGGTTTGGGGAGTGGAGAAGCCAGTGAGATCATTGAGGGAAATGACCTGTTCCACTTCGGGAGGGTCTGAGGGAGGCGCTATGTCAGTGATTTCAGGTGACTCGGACACAAGGGGAGTTTCAACATCCTCTTCTGAAATATCCTCAAAGATGGCCATAAAAATATTTTGTTCCTTACACTTGTGGCCAGGGAAATATTTGTCATCATAGTTATAACAAAGGCCTTTGAGTTGGCATTCATCCATTTCAGCCCTGGTCAATTTTTGGATATTTAATGGGCCGGAGGGAGTAGTGGGATTTACGAGTTTAGGGTGAGGGATAAAGGAGGGTTTTTGGTTTTGAGAGGATATAACCTATTGTTCTTCTTTAGCTCTTTTAGTAGCCTCCACCCAAATTGAGGGTCGATCCATGAGGACATGGGCCCGAATATCATCCTCGAGGCCACTGATAAAACACTCTCAAAAGAAGGCATTAGTCATGCCCTCTATTCAAAAATCCAGGCACTCAAAGGAAGCTATGAAGTCTTCTATTGTTCCTGATTGTTTCAACTTTGTCAAATGGACCAAATGGTTGCTGTCCATGTCAAAGAATTCATAAAGATCAGTCATAAATTGGGTCAAAGCAATATAGCCTTGATGGGAAGTTTTTCTCCATTGCCACCATTGCCAACATTCTTGATCTAGATGGAGAACACTGTACCGGAGTTTAGCCAAGTCATCTGTAATGTCGTATAAAGAAAAAATAATGTTCTGTTTGGGTTACCCAACTAATGGGGTCTGAGACATCAAATTTGGTCACATCCACCTGCGGAAGGCATAGGTCATGTTGAAAGTGATAGGGCTGAAAGGTATGGGAATGGGAGGAATGTTCACCTTCAGTCTTTGGAGGTGCATCAGAGAAAGGGTCATCTGTAGGGATCTTTAGTTTGGTGCAGAGTGCTACAAAGATAGATTCAAGATGGTGGTTAGTTCTCATTTGAATTCCTTCATTGAGGACTGCATGGTTGTATTTATGGTTGTATTGATGGATGTATTGATGGAGGCAATAGTAGCACTGAGTTGTTTCACTTCTTTTTGGATCTCGAGGAAACCAGATTGCAAGGTTTTGAAGCGAGCTTCCAGGTCTTGGCTATGGCTATGGGCCATGAGGATGGGTGAATTGAAAAGGGGTAGGCGGGATCAAAATATTTTGCCAAAAAATGATATTGATGAATGTGATAAGGGCGAAGATATGAATCCAATGGAATAGGTCTCAAATAATGGTGAAAAAATTTCTAGACTTTTTTTTTTTTTTTTTACACCTGTGTAGTTATACTCTGGTCTGAAGAATACTGCAGCAATGAAATCCCCAAATGCTTAACCACAAAGAAATGTGTATTTACTTGGAAACCCGAACACAGTTGCATGGCAATAGATCTTGTCTGTTTTAATTTGTTTATGTTTCTGTCCCCCAAGGTTTAGGTATTCAAGGGTTCTACAGACAAGGGTTTACCCTGTGCTATAGCTCTCTGATATACGTGTGGGGTCCAAAATTAGTACTCGGCCCAATATCTAAGGGCACTAACTAAGGAGGATAGACCATACCCTTATCTGTACTACCCGACTACCCAGGTACTAGAGTGTATCTTCTCGAGTGTTGTTCTCGGTGGCACTATAGCAGTTAGGCAACCGATCGGTTTATATAAAGAGGGCTTTAGGAAATCTAGGCCGATCTGTACACAGGTGTTGTCTAATGCGATAAAACTCAAAGGGGTACCAACAAGGGTTACAAGGGTGGCCAACAGATGTGCTCTTAAGAACCACTTGTATTTCCTACGTGTATGAATCCCTCAACCTCGTGTTTATGTGCATAATGACAGATCTCTATGGCTTAAAGATGCCAAAATACATCTCTACCCTGGAAAAAAAATTCCCACAATTTTTTCCAAGGAAAGTGATCTGATACCACTTGTAATATACCAGATATAAAAAGTATGCAGAACAGAAATAAAATGCTAGAAATGGCAAAATAACAGTAATACAACTAGCATAATCTCCACAATAACAAAGAAATGGTATAACAATAACAACAGAAATAACACTTTGATTCAGAAAGCAATGTTCACGGGCCTCTTCGAGGGGGAAACCTCCAGTCGAGCAACGCTCTATTACAATAATCTCCAAGATAGGGTTTTCATACCCTCGACCCTTATTTATACTAAATATGTCTATCAAGAGAAACATCTAGAGTAAGATCCTTCTAGAAGCGGAAGCTTCCATTAGGTCTTCTTACATCCGCCTTATTCTATTTTATTGAAAGGCCTTATTAATATTGACCTTTATTACATCTAAATACATTGATCTACCTATGTGCGGGTTAGGACCCTAACAAATAGACTTTAAACTGTTTATGACAAGCATAGGAAAGAAACATTCTAATAGCTTATAATCTTGCTACGGGTGCAAATGTTTCATCAAAATCCAGTCCTTCTATTTGAGCATATCCTTTGCAGACCAATCTACCCTTGTTTCTTACAATATTCCCTTTCTCATTCATCTTGTTTTTGTAGACCCATTTAGATCCTATTACAATTTTATTTGCTGGCCTAGGAACGAGTTCCCAAGTGTCATTCTTTTCAATCTGGTCCAGTTCCTCATTCATTGATTTTAACCAATTTACATCTTTACTGGCTTCATTAAAGTTTTTAGGTTCCACCATGGATATGAAGGCTATATGTGATTGCTCAGTGTCTTTGATTATCCTTATACTGGTTTGTACACCTTTTTCTTTCTCACCAATTATCTTACTTTCAGGATGATTCTTTTGAGTAATTTTGGAGGAAGGATTTGATGTTGATTGTTGTCCTGACTCTTCTTGTCTAGGTGTCTCTTCTCCACCTGATTCATCATCATCTTGTGACTCTGATATTTTTTGTTATTTATTTTCATTATTCTCGTCATATTTTTCATCTATCTTAGTGCTTATTCTCTATTGATCTTTTGCAGGAGCTTCTTCATCAATTCGAACATCAATACAATCTACTAATTTATGAATCCTTTTGTTAAAGCATCAGTATCCTTTACTATTTGTTGCATATTCTAATAAGATACCTTCATCATCTCTACTATCAAATTTTCCCAGATGATCATCATTATTCTTGATGTAGCATTTACTTCCAAATACGTTGAAATGATTGATTGATGCAGGTCGACCAAACCACAACTCATATGGATTTGTATCATTGTTCGGCCTTAGATGTGCTTTGTTTAGAATATGAACAGTCATGTGAATAACTTCCACCCAGAAGGTTTGTGAAATGTCCCTTTCACTCATCATAGCCCTTGTCATCTGATGAACTGATCTATTTTGGCATTCTACAACTCCATTTTGTTAAGGAGTACCTGGAATAGTATATTCTCTTTTAATTCCATGTCTGTCACATAATTATTTGAAGTCTCCTGACAAAAAATCTCCTCCCCTGTTTGAGGGAATTGCCTTTAACTTCCTTCCTATCTAATTCTCAGCTAATGCCTTAAACTTTTTGAACTTCTCAAACGCATCAGATTTTTCTCTTAGAAAGGCAACCCACATAAGTTTGGAGAAGTCATCAATGACTAGAATAAAGTAATGTTCTCCTCGAGTACCTTCCTTTCAAGATGTTCCACACAGATCCATATGAACAATTTGAAGTGGTTTCTCTGAAGATGTGAAACTCTTTGATTTGAATTGAGCACGAGTCAACTTCCCCATTTGATAGGATTCACATACATAGTTATTAGGCTTAAATATTCTTGGAAGGTCTTTCACAACACCTTCATTATTTAGTTTGACAATATGATCAAAATTCAGGTGTCCAAGCCTTTTGTGCCATAACCAGCTTTCATCAAATTTGCTTACATGACATTTATCCTTATCTTCCTTCAGAACATATACATTTTTTTCGATTCTAACCCCTTTTGCAATCAACTCTCATGTGTTTACTATATTTATTTCACAATTATTGGCAGTGAAAGTGACTTCACATCCTTTGTCACATATCTAACTGACACTAAGAAGATTATGCTTTAAAACATCAACAAATAGTACATCTTGAGCTTTGCTTCTTCCATTACTTAAGCTTACTAGACCTTTACCTCTAATCTTTCTTGGAGCATCATTTCCAAAGGTAACACTCCCTGATTTATTTTCTTTGAGTGATAAGAACTTACTTTTGTCACATTTCATATGATTGGAGCATCTGCTATCAATATATTAGGGGTCTTTTTGTCTTTGAGCTGACAAAACTAATCCACACTTGGTATCTTCATTCTTCTTCCAAACCTTGACGTTTTCAACTTTGTGATTTGAATCTGGCTTATAGTTCTTTAAGCGACAGTCTGCAGCTTTATGTCCATAATTATGGTAGAAGTAACATTCTGGTTCATTGAATAAAGGATCATAATGATTGCCATTCTTAATATGAGTCTTTTTTCTAGCCATCACATGACTTGAAGTCTATGGTTGTTTCTTACTTGGTTGTCTTATTCTTTGTTGTGGCAGGCATTTATTCCTTGGTTTTCTTGATTGCTCATGTCTAAATCTTAAAGAGCAATTTACAGCTTTGTGGCCAAAGTTAAAGCAGTAAAAACAATATCCATAGAAAAAATATTTGTACCTGGAAAATGGTTGTCTTCTTTGAGCAGGTCAATTTCTTCCATGTTGATGATTTCCTTGAGAAGAGGGTGTATTATTTATTTGTTCTACGGATTCAGTTCTGGTAGCTTTTCCTTCACTCCTCCTTGGGAGATGATTCTCTTCCTTTTTTTTTGTAGGTTTGTTGTTGTCAATGGTTGTAGATTTGAAAAACTTGATGGATTCTTTATTGCTTGGATGACCACTACTTGATCCCTCTTCATAAACCAAACTAGTTTTCAACTTTGAATTCCTTTGTTGATTCAGAATGGAGGCTAATCCTTCCGAGTCTTTAATACTTGTCAGATTCTGATAATATAAGGCCTAAAATTTCTCTAGATCGTTTCTAACAGTCACTACTTCAGCTTCCAATTTTTCACCTTTTGTTTCAACTTCGTTCAATTGTTGTTTGAAGATGTCTTCAATATTCTTATATTCTTCTAACTTAACCTTCAACATATCAATTTCTTCGGATGATTCCTTGCATGTTTCTCATACCTGAGCAGTAATTGTTTTTCTTTGATTTTCTTTTCTCTGAGTCTATCAATCTCTTCCATGGCATTGGCAAGTTATCCTTCAAGATATACTATTGTTTCATAATCATCGAATTCACTTCCTGTATCTTCAATGTTTAGATCTTCTAAATCCATTAGCATGATATCATTTATTTTATCTTCAATAGAAGAGTCATTGATTTCATCATCTGAGGGATCATCATCATTGTTTACATAAAGTATTTTCTTCTTAAAGTTATTCTCTTTATAGACCTTCTTGTGTTTGTGCTTCTCTTCATCGTCATATGTCTGATCCTTTCTTTTGTGAGGACACTTAGATGCAAAATGACCTATCTTACCACAATTGAAAATTTGAAGGGAAGTTTACCTTTGTATTTGCCTGATCCTTTCTTCAGTCTTCTATTACACATCGAAATTACTAACTTCGATAGTGTCGCAAGTGTCATCATTACAAGTGTCACAAGTGTCGCATTTTGCTCACAAGTGTCGTAAGTGTCGGGAAAGGCATATTTCCATAATGCCTATGTCATGCCTATAATGACATCGGAAAGACACTTGAAACACATCAAACACTTGATTTGAAAGAAGAGGAATGGGTCAACAGAGTTATGTACCTCTTGCCATTTGAAAGAACCACTGAATTTGAGTTTTTAGAGGAGAGCGCTCCCCTATACCTCTGTTAGGAGTGTTGGCGCCCCCCTATACACTATTTGGGAGTGTTATAACACTCCCTCTGCCATTTTGAAGGAGCGTTGATGCTGTTAGGAGTGTTGGTGCCCCCCTATACCTTACTAGGGAGTGTTATAATTCTCTGACAACCCTTTTGGAGGAGTGCTACCTATTCTGGGTAGAATTTGGTTTGTTGAGAAGAATGAGGGAAAGATCCCTTCAATATTTGAAGGCAGTTGGATTCAAATCCCTATTCCAGCCATGATCTTAGGGAAGATCCCTAACTCAAGGAGGAAAATCCTCAACTTACCCCAAAGATATCTCAAGTGGTTGAGCCTCTCCAAGCCTATATAAGCAGGATTTATTATGGTGGAAGGGGGATTGAGAGTGATACCAAACTTATGATCTCATAAGTGGTACTTGAGGAAGGATTAGAAGCATGAAACCTATCATCTCATAGGAAACACATAGTGAAGTGGAGGAGGATTATTAGCAAAGCTATTGTCATTCTGATCATGGGTCTTTTGAGTAAGGGTTAGACAAGGAGTACTTGACGAAGCTGCTGCACTCGCATCTACGGTTGTAAGTTTTCTTTGTTGTTGTTCTATCGATATAATCTGCTTGGCCTGTTTCTTTATAGTTTGTGCTTGATCTCACATGAACTTGTCTCTAAGTAGATAGACCTATTTTAAGCTAATCTAAGCAAGGTAGGAAGTTGGTTGTATCTTGTTTGTCTACAGGGCTTGTCGAGGAGCGAAAGTTTGGAGCTCAACTTGGAACGTGCAGGGAAAAACACTAGTAAAAGGTACTTCTCTTCTCCTTCTTCCTCACACGTTAGTTTACCCAGATCTAAAAGGAAGTTAGTGACCATGATAAGCATCTTATATCTTAAGAGCTAAGAGTCAAGCCCTCAAGAGGAGATCTACCTGTCCGCAGGGAGATTTTCCTTCAACGGAAATTGGTGACCGTACTGGGGAAGGAATCCTATTGTATTTCCTTGGTTTGTCCCTACCCTTTTACAAACTTTCAGATCACTTTTTATATTTTTTTATGATCGATTAGCCTTCTCCCATCTTCACTTACATTTTCACCAATTTTTATGCATTCTGGGTGAATGTTTTGCAATTTTTTGGCTCCTGTTTTGAGCTTCTGGGAAGCATGGCGCCCCCTGCCCTTGATATCAGAGCACCAACACTCCCTGGAGGTCTTAGAAAGAACTTTATAATGCATTGGTGGCCCTTACACCAGAGCACCAGCCTCTCCTTGGAAAAAATACCTTCTAGAATTGTGTTTTCTGCAACTCAGTCTCTATTTTTTCCCCTTGTCCAGCTTCTTGATGCTTCATTACATCTTCCTAATGACATTTGACCCTCTACTTTCTGAGAAGTAGGCACTTTTCTATTCATATTTTGTGACCTTCTCCCTTATTTTGAGTTTTTGCTCCTGTTGAGAACTTGGAATCAATCCACTGTGTTTTTCTCTCTTGTCTGACTGAGTACAAACTCTGGTGAAGGACATCAGGATTTTGTGAATATTCTCATTTGGTTATTTAAGGTCATCTTGTCCAATCTCTTTCTCCTTCCTTTTGCATTTTTGGTTTTCTTTCTCTTGTTTGATAGCAAGAGGGTGTGTTGTTTGTGCGAAATTTGCTCATACTTGTTTGAATCTCCTTGATCTGAAAGGGAAGTTAGCAGGAGAAGTCTTTGCATTGAATTAATCATCATTCGCATACAAATGACAAAAGATACATTTTAGTGATTGGTTTGCATAAGAAGGCATTTTTGAAAATGTTTTAGCATTGCATTGTATTTGATTGAGAACCAATTGATTGAGGACATTTCATATTAGTGTTTGAAAGTGAAAAGGACTCTTTCTCTTTCCCTTAAATAGGCGTTCATTGAAAATAAATGATTGCTTATCATCTTTCATGCATCTTTTTGGGAATTGAATCCTCATTCCATCAGTTTCACTTTCGCGCACCCTTTGAGTAAAGAATAGCTTTAAAACGAACGCTAATTAAAAACTATCTAGAACATTTTTGTTTTTAGGATCTTCCACCAACAGTAGACTAGGGTTAGCACTTTGGATTAGGCTGTGAGTACAACTCTCTAAAGTTTTCAAAACAAACATTAGCATCCTGAGCTAGGGAGAGTCAAATCCAATTGTCTTCTTAGCTTTCTGGGATCCCCCTCTCACACAGGGGTTACGCACGAGGTTGCATTTTGACGAATTACAGAGATTATCCCTCCGTGGTTCAACTGTTTGTAGTGGTCGGATTGTATATTGGGGGTCACTTGAAGGTATACCCACGATTATGTGTGGGAGCCTCTCAGGTTGATTTCGAACTTGTTATCCTTCCCATACATTTCGGATCAGACTGTCGACTGTACCTACCCAAGGACTCATTGTGAATTAATGTCTTTAGTTGCCATAATCTTTAGGTACTTACACAAGGTGACAGTGAAGGGAAGTCTCATTGTACCTGGAACATACATTGGTCAAACTCACTCGGGCTCCTTGGAGGGTAAATCCACAATTACTGTGTGGAATCTTGCACCAAGGTGAAAGTCCGTTAAGCAGATCGCCATTTTAATGGTTTCACCATATCCCAGCCCCTTCTCGACTTGATCACGCGACATTGGATTTCATCACCAACTAGTACGATCATTGAGAGAAGTTTTGTTTGCTTGGTTGATTCCTAGATTTTTTTTAGCGTATGCTGTTTCTTTTTGTTAGTTGGCCCTATATTTTCAGTGTGTTCTGTTACTCTCCACAATTGAGCTTGTAGACGATAAAGGTCTTCACCGATCATGTAGGATACAAGGGCTTCCTCCGAAAGGTTATCAACCCTTACCTCCTAACCCTCCAGAAGACAACTACTTTAGAGAGGTAGAAAATCAATCCGATGTTGGAAGTGTTATTGCTCCTCCGTTAGATAACCCAGAAGACACTTTGGTTACGGTTGCAAATCCCACTACATTTGTGTTGGTAACCCCTCTTGAACCACTTTTAGTTCATTTAAATTCCCTTGGGAATGTCATAGATGAAGAAATCCCACGATTACCGGAGAGGATTTTTACTGAAACATATATGGGATCCACAGAACCAATCTTTGGTGATGAGTATAGGACTCCTATTTGTCCTAGCACCGCAGTAAATACCAATCCCACACCTACTCATTCTGTATGGAGGACTTCAACGAGACGCTATCTCTATGAACATTTCGAATCCTTTCGACAGTCGTTTCACCCTCATGACCCTCCTAGTGAAACAGGACCATCTGGTCAAACCATGAATCACCGAGTCGATCAAGTTGTTAACCTTACTGTTACACTAGCACAAGTCCATCCTAATGCTGGACTCATCACCTCTACTCATATCCAAAGCACTTCATTCTCTACCCCCGTTTCTACAAGCTTTTACTCTACAGCTACACATGTTCCACATGATCTTGCTGGGACATCTGCTCACCCGAGAACGCAGACTCTTACCGGCCAAACACAACCAGTTAGAGGGAAACCACCATCCAATGAACCTTTTCCTCTTGGAGGACTACCTTTCCATGGAGGGCCTACCCCTCCCGGGGGAAATCCCCTTTTTCATGCTCCTCCTGGAGGGAAACCTCCATTTGTTAGTCATACCCCGATCGTAAATCCACCGCTGACAGGGGGGCAACCCTCGTTTGCTAGAAACCCTACACAATGCTAGGGACTATCTTCAGGAGGCAATTTTACTCAACCCCATGTTGGGGGGCACTTGTATCATAACCCAATAGGAGGAGTCTCCAATCCTATTCCTTCTAGAACATCTTATGCACAATCTTATCTGGGCGGCATCCCAAACACCACCTGGAGTTTTCTGGGACCATAGTATTATCCTCCTCATGGGTCTAATGTGTATCCACCTCTGGGATCTACTCCTTACCATTCTGAAGGGAAAAATGTTTATCCTCCTCATGGGAAAATAAATCACCCGACCTATAATGCTCAGAACCCACTGGGTTATGCCAATGTTTCTCATCCATCTTCGAACCCTGTTTATCCTAGCCAGCAACAACCATATGTAGGAGGACCTACTAGTTACAACTATCCACCTAACCCAGTTCATGGTCCTACTGGTGTTCCTATGCCGCACTAGTATCATTCGCAAATTAATCGACAACTACCTTTCCTTGCGATTCTATATCTCCCAGACTTGTCTCGGTTAACTAATGATCCTATTTCTCATTCACCAGTTTGGCCAGTCATTCCAGCTAAAATTCCTTCTGATATTCCAAAATTTGACAGAAACCCTGGCGAAGATCCGAACAACCATGTGATGATTTTCCATTTGTGGTGTTCATAAAACTCCCTCATGGATGATTCTGTACGTCTACGTCTTTTCCAGTGAACACTTACCGATTCTGAAACAAAGTGGTATATTGAACTACCACGTGCTTCTTTCCATGATTTCAATTCCCTTGCCATGTCTTTCCTCATGCACTTTCAACTGCCTATTCACTACGAGACGGGTACTGAACTCTTGACCTCCCTTCGTCAAACTAACTCCGTGCATATCTATGACCATATTCATGAGTGGAGGCGATGATGAAGGATGATCAAGGTAGTCATTCTTGACATACTATTGGTGGAATGCTTTACTAAATCGTTACCCCTGATCACTCACGATGTCGCTATGGGTGGTGCGGTCATAGAGGAACAAACCATAGCTTAGGCTCAGTATTTAGATTTGGTTTATTCCCAATCTGGTAATTTGTATGATTTTCTTCCAAATGTTGCTCGAGCTAATACCGATCCTTCTAAGCCATCATCCTCATCTCATGTGGATGGTGTTATCGGTTCCATCAAAACTCAATATTTTTCCAAATCGACTACACCCTCCTCTACCTTTCCCAAAACTCAGATCTCTGAGGTGAATGGAGTTCAATCTGCCCCTTCACAACAATTTGGAGGTAAGAAGAAGACAAAGAATAAATCAAAAAATAACAATGAACAAATAAAAAATCAAGCTTAACCACCTGCTACGGAAAAGAAAACACAACGGAAGATGAAATTCATGTGTATCATTTGTGGTGACGATCACTACACTCAATATTGTCCACTTCAATGTGAAGTGGCCAAAATTTTCCAAGGAAAGTCAGAACCCGTTGTGCTTACTCATCCTTTTCCACAGCAACAATCCATGGTTTCTCAAATCCCCTCTCCTGGGGGAGTTCTAACGATCCTCATGATGAGGCCTCATTGAGTGCACATATTTATATGTTTAATGGGATCAATTTAACCACTCGCTCTAAGACATATGACACACCAGGTAACCCTGACAAAGGAAAAGACACTAACGGTATTGGCAATTTACCGGATCCATCATCGTCCTCTGTTAGTCTTCCATCAGTTAATCCTCCATCTAGACCACTTCAGATTGAGAAACCCATGTTCAACTCTATCTTACACCCTCCTAAGAGCACTATACGTAAAGCTACCTTTAATCCTAGTTCATGTGCCGCCCATAACTACAACATTGTTGAAGATTTGGCTCAAGAATAGTGCACTATGTCTGCGTTAGAAGTTCTACAACACTACCCCAGTCAATGTAGAATGCTCTTGGCTTCTCTTGGTGCTATTGATCCTAAGTCGTCAAACCATATCATGTTTAACCTGAATAATTATGCATCTCGACTCTCCCACCAACTTGCTTTCCAAGTTGATGTTGTTGTTCACAACCAACAAATCCATCGAACTATTCTGGATGAGGGAGCCTCTACTTGTGTCATGTCTTTAGAGTGTTGGAAAGGTTTAAAATCACCAGCACTCAACAAATTCCCAATGATGTTACGTGCCTTCGATGGGTGAGGTTTTCATCCCCATGGGCTTTTACAGTCCCTGCCCATCCAATTGGGTGGAAAAACTATTACTGTTGATGTCGAGGTGGTCGATGCTCCCCTCAATTACAACTTGTTACTTGGAAGAAGTTGGTTTTATGCTATGACTATTGTTGCCTCGTCAATTTTTCGATGTGTCCAATTTCCTCATCAGGGAAAAATTGTCACTATTGATCAGTTGGATTTCTGCACAATCGATGCTCGCATCCCCGCTACCAACAATATTCCTTTCTTGGGAGACCACAAGACCACGTATGAAAGCATTTGTGTTGGCTTGCTAAAAGATTCTAGCCTCATGGGTACCTTCCCTACACCACTTCCATTGACTACACATCATATTTCCACTGTCAATATGATTTCGACCACGGCTTATCAATATTTGGAATCATCTGACCCTTGGATTGTACCTTGTCCATTGGAATTCGATGCACTAGGTGACACTGTGCCACTTAGTCCAGCCGAAACATCATACGTTTCTACCCTATCCACTTCTCCCTCGTCATATGACCAACATCTATTGGCACCTGAAGTTTCCTCGATGCAATCATGGTTGAGTTCCTTGTCATCTGCGATCGACTACATTTCCCCAACTTTTCCTTCGAATGAATCTATTCCAGAGATGCTTCCCACTAACAAGTTACCTTGGGATAATAACCATCACCGATCCTCGTTTCTTCCCCCTCGTGAAGTAATTCGGGCAAATATATAATCTATCTCCCCTCCTGATGTCGATTTTCTATCGTCTTCCATGATTTCAACCTTCAATGATTTGGATACGGTAGTTCACATGGTGATTTATTCGGTAGGGCTATTGGTGTTGGAAGGTTTACAGTTGAGATTAAGCTTGTCATTGATGGAAAGAACAACAATGGCAAAGATCAATATGATCAGCATCACAGTGATAATGGAAGAGGAGGAGAAACAATGAACGTTGGATCTCATTCAGAATCCTCGATGACCATCAGATCTGTTTGTGGACAAGAAGAATGCGTAGAAGAGGAGGACAGATCTTAGGCATCAGATCTGAGCATGAGATCCAAACATCGTTGGATCAGGGAGAACGTGGACATTCATTAAAGAGCATGAAGAGGCAAAATGTGAAATGCTGAAATATGTTGGTCTGACTCCATTTCGGAGTTTCGTAGATCAGTACTTGAAGGCTCGAGACCCTTCATCATAAGTGTTGAAATCATGAAGTGGTGAAATCACAAAGTGGAAAAATCGCAAAGTGGAGAAATCATGAAGTGCCGAAATGGAAAAATCTGAAATGGCGAAATGATCCTAGCCATTGGATTAAGGTGTGATCTGGGTCGTCAGATTCAGGAGGTGAATATGGCAGACCACATTAGAAAGGACAGTCGTGGACCCTTAGATCAAGAGGACGCGTGGTGAAAGATCAGAGCACCACAAAGACTCCATTTTGGAGTTTTGCAGATCGGGATATCCAAAGGAAAGAGGTTCAAACTCGTAATACGCGAGATCACGAAAAGATATTGACCATCAGATCACCAAGGATTGTGGACCGTTGATCTAAGCTCCATATCGGAGCTTCGCCTATCACGACTTGGAGTGATGAGAACCTCCATGATAGGAATCGTGAGATGCAAACTCACGATAAGATCTAAACTGTCAATACACCAAGATTCTAGACCGTTGATCTAAGCTCCATCTCAGAGCTTCACCTATCATGACTTGGAGTGATGAGAACCTCCATCTTAGGAATAGTGAGATGCGAGATCGCGAAAAGATTTGGATTGTTGATTCATCGAGATCATGGACCATCGATCAGGGTCGATGAAGATCATGAGTTTTCAATGCCTTTTAGTGCAGCCTATGGTCCCCGTGTGTGGTTATGTGGAGGAAGGACCTAGTGCAAATGAGCTCCACCTCAGAATTTCAGGGATCATGTCTGGGAGTGTCGAGACACTAGATCATACGAATGTTGAAATATCGAAAAGGTGAATTGTCATTGTAAATGGTGGTCACCGCCTGTGGTCATGTAGAGGAGGGAGCTAGAGCATCCAAGCTCCTTTTCGGAGCTCACGACATGAAGAGTCAAGATGCCTCATCACAGAATCTCCAAATTGCGATAGTCCAAAATGCATAAATCACGACAATATCCTTCGGAGTTAATCCAACGGTGCAAGTGAATTTGAGCATGATCGGAGGGCTAATGTGGCTTCTCACAATGTAATTTCTAGAAACCATTGATGGTTTCTGCCAAAAGATTCGAAGAGGCTTTGGTGTGACTTCCTGAGGAGCTGAAGAGTCTCTATGGGAATCTTCCAATGGGATGAAGATTGGTCATAGGGGCGATTGATAGCTGGAAGAGGGTTGAAGTATGTACCTGAAATAAAAGGCATAAGCTCAACTATGCTAGAGAAGACGAGGAGTCTCAATTGCCAAAGAGGCTGAGGAATATTAGCAGAACACCCAGTGATGTTGGACGCATGGTGGGAACCACTAGAGAAGCTGAAGAGTTGCGATGATCAGGAAGAGAACTTGAGAGGTGGAGGATATCGGCGCAGTGTGAGTATGCAGAGGGATTGCACGCATTGCATGCACAAGTAGCACCGAATCTATAAGTACATGGTAGAGAGAAGAGATGGGGTTGTTGTTGTTGAAGGTGATTCATGCATGAATCAGGAGGGAAGTGCAGCAGCTGAATTTAACAGAAGAGGAATTGTGTAGTGAATGGACATGGCACACAGAGCATAAAAAGAAGATGAACAGATAGCGCAAGTCATGTGTGCAGGAAGGAAGTGAGGTAGACAGAGCAACGAAATGCAGCAAAACAATGATGATTCTGGTAAGCCATTGTTGAACATTATATCACTGTCATGAGTTTTAGTAGCAAAGATTTATAAAATAGGGTGGTAGGGAGGTGCTAGAGAGGACTGTTGTCCTCAGAGGTTCAAGTGGGTGCTTGAACACAGGGAGTTGGTGCTTCCTTCTAGTTGGTTCTAGAGAAACCAGGGAGTTGGTGCTTCCTTCTAGTGGGTGCTAGAGAAAAACAGAGAGTCGGTGCTCTCAGCAAGTTGCAGCTTGCAAAAACTAGAGGTTGTAGCCTCACAATGAGATGGTGCTCATATGTATGATAATGTAAACAATGTAAATAATACCTATCATATAAAGAAGAAGAGGTTTTTACCCTATATGGGTTTCCTTGGGAAATATTTGTCTCTGTGTTTCTCATATATGTGACTGATGCTGAATGTGCCATTGTTTATTTCCCTGCATTATTGATCATCATTGAGTGCCTTGTAAAGATTTTAAAAG
>ML791331.1:94297-109591 GCA_009831015.1 Picea engelmannii
TACAAGAATGTGTTTGAAAAAATGAAACTAAGAGGGGTCTCGAAAGAGCCGTTGTCCTCTCCTAAAAGTTTTTGAAATTTTTGTTAAAGGGAGATGAGATCGTTTTCGCAATCTTTTTCTGATTCTCAAGATCGCTTAATGGCACGAGAGAAGAGCATACTCAAGATTGTTACTTGCAACTTCTAGTCCCGAATGTGAGTTTATATGTGATTACAATTTGATGTTCCACTTAGATTATAAATCAAAGCAAGCCATCCACATGGCGAAAAGCAAATAAGGGAAAAACTGATTTTTATCCACCTAAGTGCCTATGTTTGTTTGACTATCCCCTTTATAAGTTGAAGGGTCTAAGTGGTGCAGTATTTAGAGAATGCATAACATCATTCTTGAGAAGGAAACTGACTTTCCCCACATCCAAAACCTTACAATGAAAAATTTAGTCCCAATGCGCGGCTTTCAGTATAGACAGAGGCGCGTGTGGCGCCTGTGCGCAGACAGTATTAAGAACCAAAGCGCATGCGCGCATCTGTGGGGTGGAATACCCATGCACTTGTGATAAATTACTGAAAAAGAAACTCCGGATGGATTTCTCTCAATTCTCCTGTGAATCAACTGGTTCGCAGGTCGGCGGAGGCCAGTTTGTATCCCTGCAAGTTAATAAAACCGAAAGGAAAGCAAAATAAACCCAAATGAGGGAGGATTTGATACCTAACTCCCCAGCGGAGTCACCAGTCTGTTCACGTTCAAATGGTCACCAGGTGAGAAAATAGAGAGCGCTTGCATACCCTGTTGGGTCTAGCAGGGCAAAACAGTTGTGGAGCATATGGTTAAAGAAAACAAAACAAACTACAATCTAACATGAACTGAAAGCAAATAAAACTTATGACAAGAAACAATCAAACATCAAACAAAAGACACAGGGGTCACCAATGGTTTCAAGTTGGTTCATTAATGAAACCAGAGCACGCTGAAGGAAGAGACCAGAGGTTCCTTCTCCCTCCAACGGAAGGCTCTTTGGGGCCCTCACACAAATCGCTTTCCTTACAAATGAGAAGAACTGAGCATAGCAGTGAAAGAACTCTCGGTGATGCAGCTGACGGGTTGTTGTTAAAGGATGAGCCCTTAACCATCTGGAAAGCATAATAGTGCTTAGAATTCCCTGTCAAAACAGTGTATCCTCATGGCCTTTTACAGCATCTCCCCGGGCGGTCACGTAACCTTCTCGAAGTGTGAACAAGGACCCGTTTAGGGTTTATTTAGGTCATTAACCCGCCGATTTTGCGGATCCGGCTCTGATTTGAAAGTCAAATCATCTTGGGAGTCGGTCCATAAGTGGTTGGGAGGCCAACCTATTCAATTAATGCATCGTTTTAGCAGATGTGCAGGTTTTTGTGTTGACAGCCGCGCGTCGAGCGCGCATGCGCAAATAACACGTTTTTGTCCTGCGCATGCGCACGCACACCAAACTGCTGTAAAGCGCCCTTCAATTTTTGGTTACTTTGTATAGTTTTTGGCCCTTCTGGAGTACTGTGAAACTAATTCAGTGCCATGAATGACTTCATTGCTGTTTCAATGATGCGGAGTTCTTGTCGCCATGTGCAGACGAAATTTCAGTGATAACACCTGCCTCAATTAAACACTTCAGAGTCTTTGGGAGTAAATGCTACATAAAGAATAATGATGATAACCTTGGAAAATATGATGACAGGGCTGATGAAGGTATCTTCTTAGGGTATGCTACAAACAGTAAAGGATACAGATGCTATAATAAGAGGCTACATAAAATGGTTGACTGTATTGATGTAAAAATTGATGAAAGAATCCCAACAAGAGAGGTATATAGTATTGAATCTTCTACGGAAGACACAACTAAAGATGAAGATGAATAAGTCCAAGAATCAGAAAATGAAGACTCTGAATCAGATGAAGACTCAGACACTCAGACAGACTCAAATTAGTAGTCAACTACAAATTCCTCCTCGAGAATCATTCAAAAGAATCATCTTGCAAGTTAGATAATTGGGGAAAAAGACAAAGGTGTACAAACCAGGAGAAAGCTAATCAAAAACACTGAACAATCTCATATAACTTTCATATCCATGCTAGAACACAAGAATTTTAATGAAGCCAGCAAAGATGACCACTGGGTTAAAGCAATGAATGACGAACTTGATCAGATTGAGAAAAAAAATACGTGGGAGATGGTTCAAAGACCTGAAGGTAAAAACATCATTGGATCCAAATGGATCTTTAAGAATAAGTTGAATGAGCAAGGACAAGTTATCAGGAACAAAGCAAGGTTAGTCTGTAAAGGCTATGCTTAGATAGAAGGACTAGATTTTGATGAAACATTTGCGCTCGTAGCAAGATTAGAAGCTATCAGAATGTTTCTTGCCTATGCTTGTCATAAAAGGTTTAAAATCTATCAAATGGATGTCAAGTCAGCCTTTCTAAATGGAGATTTAAGTGAAGAAGTATATATGGAACAACCAGAGGGTTTCAAACTGTTTGATAACCCTGACTTAGTATGCAAGTTGAAGAAATATTTATATGGTTTAAACAATCCCCTTGAGCCTGGTATCACAGACTGAATACGTATCTTAAAGACAAAGGGTTCAAGAGAGGAACAATTGACAACAATCTGTATATCAAAACAGAGGATAATAATTTGCTCATCGTATTGGTCTATGTAGATGACATAATCTTTGGATGTAATAAAGATTCATTGGTACAATGGTTTTCTTTTGCCATGGAGTCTGAATTTGAAATGTCTATGATAGGAGAACTATCATTTTTTCTTGGTCTACAAATTACTCAGAGGTATGAAGGGATGTTCATTTCTCAAGAAAAATATCTAAGAGAAATGCTGAAAAGGTTTCAAATGGAAGATTCTAAACCTGTGGGTACACCTATGGTAATTGGATGTAAATTAATCAAGGATGATGATTCACCTGATATTGATCAAAGCTCATATCGATCAATGATAGGTAGCCTGCCTATACATCACAGCATATCGCCCAGACATAATGCATGTTGTAGGAATGGTAGGAAGATATCAGGTTGCACCTAAACAGAGTCATTTGCAAGCTGTCAAAAGGATATTCAAGTATTTAAAAGAAAAAAATAAATTATGGTCTGTGGTATGCCAGAAATTAGAATTTTCAGTTAACTGCTTACTCAGATGCAGATTGGGCAAACTGTGTGGATGAGAGAAAAAGCACCAGTGGAGAAGCATTCTTCCTGGGTGATTCTTTAGTGGCATGGCTTAGTAAAAAAAAAGGCTCCATTTATTTATCAACCACAGAGGCAGAGTACATTGCAGCTGCTACCTGTTGCACTCAGGTATTATGGATGATTCAGACACTTGCAGACTTGGAGGTAAAATACACTGCACCGATCCCAATTCATTGTGATAACACTAGTGCCATCATTGTGTCTAAAAATCCTGTCTTCCACTCCAAGACCAAGCATATTCCCATAAAATATCATTTTATGAGAGAGTAGGTCTCCAATCAGATTGTTCAAGTCCATTACATTCCAACCACAGAACAAATTGCAGACATTTTTACTAAACCTCTACCCAAGACACCATTTGAATATCTCAGACAGAAGATGGGTGTTATCCCGTAACACATGTAAGAAAGAACATACTATTAGGGGGAGTCTTGTATTGAGTGCATATCTAATACCTCATAAAATTACTACAACAGCTCAGGGGGAGCGTGTTTTCTTTGACATTGATGTCAAAGGGGGAGAAAAGGAGTGATCCGGATTGGATGCTACAGTTGAAGGTCCAAACAGATTAGCGCAACCATTCAGGGTTGCCATCAATGCCAAAGGGGGAGATTGTTGGAAGGTTTACAGTTGAGAGTAAGCTTGTCATTGATGGCAAGAACAGTGATGGAAAAGATCAACATGATCAGCAGTGCAGTGATAATGGAAGAGGAGGAGCAAAAGTGAATGTTGGATCTCATTTAGAATCCCTGATGACCGTAAAGATCTGTTTATGGACAAGAAGAACGTGCAGAAGAGGAGGAAATATCTTAGGTGTCAGATCTAAGTGTAAGATCCGACCATCATTGGATCAAGGAGAACCTGCACGTTCATTAAAGAGCATGAAGAGGCGAAATGCGAAATGCTGAAATATGTTGGTCTGACTCCATTTTGGAGTGTCGTAGATCGGGACTTGAAGGCTTGAGACCCTTCATCATAAGTGGAAAAATCGTGAAGTGCCGAAATCGTGAAATCTGAAATGGTGAAATGATCCTAGCCGTTGGATCAAGGTGTGATTTGTGCCGTCAGATCTAGGAGGTGAATATGGCAGACCACGTCAGAAAGGACAGTCATGGACCGTTATATCAAGAGGATGCATGGCGAAAGATCAGAGCACCACAAAGACTCCATTTTGGAGTTTCACAGATCAGGAAATCCAAATGAAAGAGGTTCAAACTCATAATACACGAGATCACGAAAAGATCTTGACCGTCAGATCACCAAGGATTGTGGACGGTTGATCTAAGCTCCATCTCGGAACTTCGCCTATCATGAATTGGAGTGACAAGAACCTCCATCACAGGAATGGTGAGATGTGAACTCACAATAAGATCTGGACCATCAATACACCAAGATTCTAGACCGTTGATCTAAGCTCCATCTCAGAGCTTCGCCTATCATGACTTGAAGTGACGAGAACCTCCATATTAGGAATAGCAAGATGCGAGATCGTGAAAAGATCTGGACCGTTTATTCATCAAGATCGTGGACCATCAATCAGGGTCGATGAAGATCATGAGTTCACAGTGCCTTTTAGCACAGCCTATGGTCACCACGTGTGGTCATGTGGAGGAAGGACCTAGTGCAGATGAGCTCCACCTCGAAATTTTGGGGATCGCATCTGGGAGTGTCGAGACATTGGATCATACAAATGTCGAAATACTGAAAAGGTGAATTGTCAATGTAAACAGTGGTCACTGCCTGTGGTCACATAGAAGAGGGAGCTAGAGCAGCCAATATCCTTTTCAGAGCTCACGACATGAAGAGTCAAGATGTCTCATCATAGAATCTCTAAATTGCAATAGTGCGAAATGCATAAATCATGACAATATCCTTCAGATTTAATCCAACGGTGCAGGTGAATTTGAGCATGATCTGAGGGATAATGTATCTCCTCACAGTGTAATTGCTAGAAACCATTGATTGTTTTTGCCAGAAAATTTGAAGAGACTTCGGTGTGACTGCCTGAGGAGTTGAAGAGTCTCTGTGGGAATATTCCAATGGGATGAAGATTGGTCATAGGGGCGATTGATAGCTCGAAGAGGGTTGAAGTTTGTAACTAAAATAGAAGGCACAAGCTCGACTGTGCCAGAGAAGATGAGGAGTCTCAACTGCCAAAGAGGCTGAGCAATCTCAGCAGAACACCTAGTGATGCTATACGTGTGGTGGGAACCACCAGAGAAGCTGAAGAGTTGCGATGATTAGGCAGAGAACTTAAGAGGTGGAGGATATCGGCACAATGTGAGTATGCAGAGGGATTGTGTGCATTGCATGCACAAGTAGCACAAAAGCTATAAGTACATGGTAGAGAGAAGATATGGGGTTGTTGTTGCTATTGGTGTAGCTGTGATTATCATTGTTGAAGGTGATTCATGTGTGAATCAGGAGGGAAGTACAGCAGCTGAATTGAACATAAGAGGAACTGTGCAGTGAATGGAAATGGTGCACAGAGCATAAAAAGCAGAAGAACAGACAATGCAAGTCATGTGTGCAGGAAGGTAGTGAGGCAGACAGAGCAATGAAATGTAGAAAAACAGTGATGAGTCTGGTAAGCCATTGTTGAACATTATAACACTGTAATGAGTTTCAGTAGAAAAGATTTATAAAACAGGGTGGTAGGGAGGTTCTAGGGAGGACTGTTGTCCTCAGAGGTTCAAGTGGGTGCTTGAACACAGGGAGTCAGTGCTTCCTTCTAGTTGGTGCTAGAGAAACTAGGGAGTTGGTGCTTTCTTCTAGTGGGTGCTAGAGAAAAACAGAGAGTCGGTGCTCTCAGCAAGTTGCAACTTGCAAAAACCAGAGGTTGTAGCCTCACAATGAGTTGGTGCTCATATGTATGATAATGTAAAGAATGTAAATAATACTTATCATATAAAGAAGAAGAGGTTTTTACCCTGTATGGGTTTCCTTCGGAAATATTTGTCTCTGTGTTTCTCATGTATGTGTTTGATGCTGAATGTGCCATTGTTTATTTCCCTGCATTATTGTTATCATCATTGAGTGCCTTGTAAATATTTTAAAAGAAGCATAATTGTTTAAGCACGGTAACAAATGATTCACCCCCCCCTCTCACTTGTCCAATAATTGGAGCTTGATCTCCTTACCCCTGTCGCGGCCCTCAACATGTGTTCCTTCCAGAGTGATTATCTTCCATCCAACGAAGATCTCTTGGAAGCCATGACCGAGTTTTGTCCCTTGACATGGTATCCTTCCAAAGGGTTATTCTCTTGGAATCCATGATCAAGAAGCAACCATGAGCATAGTTTCTCTTCTCTGTGGCAAGCTCGTTAAAAAATGAAATAGAGGCCCTGAGCATAGTTCTTTTCCTGTGTCAAGCTCATTAAAAAATGAAACAATCACCTCTCTTGAACCTTCTTTTCATCCACCCTTCTTCTTTTTCTCATCTACTAGAGAAATTGGTGACGACCTTCAATCTAGTGAATGAATTGAAGCTTGGAGGGCATGTCTCCAGCCTTTGATGATATTTATGGAGCTAAGCCACTAGCTTTCAAGCTGGGGCCATAACGAGCTTAGTCTTTGTTCTTTCTTGTGCTCGCAAATACATGAGAATGCATCCGAGTAGCCTTTTATCTCTTTTTCGGACCTATATGGATACACGAAAAAGGAATCCCTTGGAGTCTCCTTTAAGCTCTTTTCAAACTCTCTAAACATGAAAAGATCATCGAGTGATCTTGCTTCCTTTCCCACTTGTTAAAAGGTTTGAAAGGGCATATTTCGAGTGATAATTTATCTCTTTTTCATTCTCGCGAGACTAACATTAGGAGAAAGGACAACATTGGAGTCACCTTTAAGTTCTTTTCAGACTCTCTAAACATGAAAAGATTACCGAGCGACCTTGTTCTCTTCACGCTTGTTAAAGTATTTGAAGAAAACATCTGTTGAGCAATAGTTTATCTCTTTTTTGGTCTCATCAGACTACTTTACGAAAAAGGAACTGAGAGAGTTCTCTTTTAAGTGTTTTTCCAAACTCTATAATCATGAAAAAACTTCTAGTTTTTTATCTTTGGACTCGTTAAACAAACATCGACAGGACCTTACGGGATCGAACCCTTACTTCTTCTAGTTTGTTAAACAAAGGAAGAGGAACTTACCGAAGGTGAGCTATATCGAGCATGTGTTACCCTCCTCGAGCTCGTTAAACTAAAAAAAGAGGTACTCATCTATCTAGATGGGGGAAAAATTTGAAAGAAGCAAGCCAAGTAGTTTTTGAGAACATCACCAAGTAAATCTTATGGTCACCCTTGGACACGACACTTTGTCTTTGCACACATATTAATCCGTTGAACCTCTGCACTGAGAATATCCTTTGAGTTTCTTTTACTCCTTTGGGTCACCTGACATAAGTCATAGCATCCACTATGTTGGTGTCAGAAGTCACTCCTGGATTGTGATAGGAGAAGAGCCCAATGCCCATCAGTTTTATGTCATGATAAGTTTAATGGATGATCAAATGATTAGAGACCTAGGACAAAATCACTCTAGCTCAGGGACTAGGTTTGGTATGTAAATAACAAAGGAGGTCTTGATCTAAATTCAGTTAGTGGGTTGATTGTAAAATGAGCAGGTGGAAGACTTGGTGAGAGGAGTGAGCAAGACTACCTCGGGCAACAGGCCTTTTAGCAGTTTGCAGAATAAAAGCTCTAAATGCAAGATCCTCTTGGTTCAGAGTTTCAGGTAACTGAAGGGGTGACTTGATTGGATCCTCCAATTCCAAGTCATTCAACGTTGAGAAAATCACAAGACCGATTAGAGACAACGCCGCTGTTACAGTGATCCAACCTACATCATCCTATAACAGCTACAACTCGATTGGATCCTCCAATTTCGAACTGTTCTAATACAGTATGAACAAAGACATGGAAAGAAGTTGACATTCATAAGGAAAGAAGTCTCAGATGTTAATACATAACTACAATAACCAGTGCTTCATTAAAGCTTTTAAAATTGGGAGCCTTGCTCAACCATCGATCCTTCACAAAATACAAAAAACTAAGTCTATATACTCAAAAAAATTTGCCTAACAGAGGCATGCTTGGACCTCCAAGGCATGGCATCCCTTCAGTCAAACTCAGACGGATATTCTTCGTCAGACACCACCTTAACTGCGCATGGCTCCTACAAGGGGGGGTAGCTAAGCCATTAAGTATCGAGTTAGCATGTGTAGACCTCTCTGGCTAGTTGAGGACTTGGCATGGCTTCTTTGGAAAAAATCAGCACACATGACCGTCCTAGGAAAACTGCTTTCCATATCCTCCATACCTTACACTTAATGCGTGAGGAGAGGTTTCAACCACCCCCTCCCACCTTCATTTACTCCTAGCAAGAACCAGGATTGAGACCAAATCGGATGGCACCTGGAGATTGCGACGGTCCCTTCTGTGACTAAACTTGATGCTTTTGGCCCCTCTTGCATAGCTCTTTCTATTTCCCAAGTGATCATAGGCTGTGACCCTGCACTTATTCTCAAAGGCGCTGTCGACGTTTCGGGGTTTGTGGATAGAAAGGAGCTGATGCTTGCTCTTCAAAGTCACGATGAGAGAAATGTCGAGATGGCTTAATTGGGCACCATGCATCCCTCTTTGATCTAACGGTCCTAAACTCATTCGGCGATATTGTGGGCCTGGGTCCTGGACACTCTCGACACTTCATGTCTCGGAGATATGAAGGAGATGATCCTTGTGATTCGAAGTCGTGATGGGAGAAAAGGCAAGGAGCCTAATCGCGCACCACATGTCCCTTTTGGATGGATGGTTGAGACTACTCCATGATACTGTGGGCCCAACCCTGGGTGCTTTCGGTGCTTCGAGGTTCAGGGTTTCGAGATGTGAGATGACGAGGAACCTTTACCCTTCGAACTCTCGAATATTGATATGCTGACATGACTAGATCTTGTGCCACGCGTCACTAGATCAGATGGCCCATATTTTGTCTTGAAATATAGGTGTTATCTCTGGTGCTATATCTCGGGTAACTTGGTAGCCCTAAAATCCTGACGACCGTCGATTAGCTCTATAGATGGATCTTGGTCGCTGACAACAAAACTTCGCCCGCTCACTTGAATTGTAACCTGAAATGAGATTTTTCCGTGTTGCGCTTGGGTGCTTCTCGTGCAACCTGTAGACCTAGGTACTTTTGTGCCCAAGACAAAAATTGTCGCTTACTTTAGGCTCCATGGGGGATAGAGTCATCCCTGTGATGCTCTAAGAACTCATTTTGCATCTTCAATGCCTTTTGTTGGGCTATGGAGTCATTTACTAAGCCGAAAAATAAAAATGAAAATAAACAAAGAACTAAAAGGAAAATATTTACAAACAAAGGAGCCGTCTAAGGCTAAAAAAAAACACTTATTCAAAAAATGCCCATTTACTAGGTTGTTGAAAACCTACTCACCCTCCAAATCCTGCAACCTATATGTGTTGTTTGAGAAAACCTAAGAGATTTTTAAGGGCCCAATCCATAGGGCGTCAAACTTGATGTGTTTGCCCTTATCCTGTATGGGTGCATCCCACTTAAGCACCAAATCCCCGATCTCAAGCTCTTTCTTCATGACCTTCCTATGAAAAGCCAGTTTGACCTTCTGCTGATGGTCCTGAATTCTGTCCATCACCTGCTCTCTAGCTTGCTAGACTTCCACCAGTTGATGAACTCTTCTGATCATGTCCTCGAGATCTTCTTGATAATCCTGGAAGAACTTTGCTACAGGAATGGCTAGCTGAGAAGGGAAAACATCTTCTACTCCATAAACTAATTGGAAAGGGGAGATGCCTATAGATCTTTTTGTGGTCACTCGATCGGCCCATAGAGCGAATTTCAACTTTGAATCCTAGGCCTTTTTGTTGTCCTCCAATATTCTTTTGATGATCCTTATCAAGATTTTGTTGGAGGACTCTCCTAAACCATTGCCCTGGGGATAGTATGGGGTGGAGTGAATCAGTTTGATCCTGAATTGCTCACATAACTTGGCTAACGGATCAACCTTGAAAGAGGTTGCGTTATCAGTGACAATCTTGCTTGGGCAGCCAAATCTTGTGATGAGGTCTTCCAAGAATCCAATGATTACCTTGTGGGAAGAACTCTTGTTCGGAATAGATTCTATCCATTTGGTAAAGAAATCTGTGGTAGTTAGGATCCATCTGTGTTGTCCACTATAAGCAGGGTGGATTTCTCCAATAAAATCTAGGCCCCATTGCTGGAAATGTCCCGAAACAACCATATTCTTTAAAGGAAAAGACTTGAGTTGTTGTTTTCCTACAAATCTTTGACATTTAATATAGGCTCTGACCTTTCTGTAGACATCATTGAATACGATGGGCCAGTAGTATCTAGCCCTGAGGATTTTGTAGGCTGTGGCCTTCCAGAAATGATACCCTCCACATTGGCTATCATGAAACTCAACCATGATCCTATCAGCCTCTTGTGGATTCATACATTTCAAAAGCACCCCCAAGGGATCTTTCTAATATAAAATTCGATCGACAAGGCAGTATCTAACTGCTTTGAGCTTCAGAACTCTTGCCTTGTTTCTTTGCCGGCCATTTAGAGGCCGCAACTCCTGTAGAAAATATATGACATCCTTATACCAGGGACATTGAGCCAACATGGGTTCTTCTTGAGGGTCTATATCAGACAGATGATCCTGTGGATTTTCTAAGCACTCATTAATGACACCTACCCGCAAAGCTTTGCAATTTTCTTCAGCCAACAACTTAGCTAAACCTTGACCTTTGATTAATTTGGTAGGCCTTATTTCTAAGTCAAACTCAAGGATCTTGGCTATCCACTTACTTCTCCTCCCATCTATGTCAGGCTGAATAAGAATGTCTTTAACAACGGTCGAGGGGACATAGGCAAAGATTTTTGACTACAGGACATAAGTTCTAAAGGTTTTGAGAGGCTTTACCAGGGTATAGCCCTGCTTCTCCATAATGTCATACCTGACTTCTGTGTCCCTCAGAGCTCTGCTAAAATAGGCAATAGGTTGCTCTAGCCTGACCTTGTTTGTCTATAATAAAACAACAGACACCGTGTCAGGTGAGGCAAAGGAGAAAATAAGGAAATCCTTTGAGTAATCAAGACTGATAAGCACAGGAGCTTCATTCAAGGCCTTCTTTATCTGCTCAAAGGAATTTTGAGATTCAATAGTCCACCTTACTTCATTTCCCTTTCTCAACATGACCGTTATAAGTTTTACCACCTCAGCAAAGTTAGAAATAAACCTCCTTAGAAAATTAATCTTACCAAGGAAAGACTGGACCTCCTTCCTGGATCTTGGGATTGATAAGGCCTGTATTGCCTCAACTCTGTTGGGATCAATCTTGACTCCTTCGGCTGATACTATGTGACCCAGTAGCTTTCCCTCTTTCATGGCAAACAAAGATTTCTTGGGATTCAATGAAATGCCAAAACTCCTGCATTTCAGAAAAACCTTCTTGAGATGACAATAGTGTTCTTTATCAGTTTGGGAAAAGACTGTTATGTCATCCAGGTAGATGACCACAAACTTATCCCTTTCCCCAACGAAAGCTATGTCCATGGCACGTTGAAACGTTGCCCCTGCATTCAATAATCCAAAAGGCATTTTGGCATACATGAATGTGCTCCATGGAGTGGTAAATGTCATCTTTTCCCTATCCTCTGGCAGAACAGAGATTTGATTGTATCCAGAGAAGCCATCGATCATGGAAATCCTAGATGCTCATATTACCCTCTGCAATATATGTTCCATTTTTGGTAAGGGGTAATTGTCCTTTCGTGAGCTCCTGTTCGGGTTTCTAAAATCTACATAGAGTCTGATTTCTCCATTCTTCTTCCTTACCGGGACCAAGTTGGCCACCCACTCTGAATATCTTAGTAGCACGATGATCTTGGCCTGTAGCAGCTTCTTCACTTCTCTGTCCATGATAAGCAACAGCATAGGATTGATCTGTCTTAGCTTCTGCCTAAAGGGCGTTGCCTGCTTTTTCAATGGGATTTTATGCTCAATGACAAAAGTGTCATATGTTTTGAGATCTTCATAGGTCCAGAAAAAAACATCAGCAAACTCCCTCAATAGTTCAACGTATTCAACCCTCTACTCCTTTGTTAGACTTCTGGACAATTTGACAAACTTGGCTTCATTCTCAGTGCCAATGTTGCACTGAGTTGTATCAACATCATCCTATGAGATGTTCCTCTTTAATGCCACATCATTTATATCAAAAAGCCTTTCCAAAGGAACCAGTCCCCTTGGAATATGATTGCTGGGAAGCTGCACAATGTTACGCTCTGCAATCTGATTTAGAAAATTACCCCCATTAAGATTTTCTTCAGAGATAGAGTCTTGGTCAATATGCATCTCTAAAAATTCTTGGACAGTCTCCAAGAATATTTTGATCTCAAGATCATCTTCAAACACCTTCCAATGTTTGACATTGTCAAGTATGGAGGAATTGTATTTTACTTCCACATCGTATCTAAATTTGGGTGGCAAGGGCACTTTGAAATTGCTTGCTAGTGTAGCCGAGGAATTTGCCAATGTGTTCTTCTCTCTTGGGATGAAAGAAATGTTAAATGCTGAAAAGAATCTATCAATTAGGTCCCATACCTCATTTCTGTAACTCCTGAGTCGAGGATGCCTAGCCTGATAAGCATTTCTGATCTGTTGGACCACCAATTCTGCATCTCCGAACACTGCTACCTCCTGAATTCCCATGTCCTTTGCAGCTCTTAGTCCTAGAACAAGAACCTCATATTCTGCCACATTGTTGGTAGATTCAAATTTGAGCTTGTATGACAGAGATATGGTTTCCTGAGCAGGTGACACAAAAAATACCCCAGCACCAGCGCCTTCCCTGGAAAGGGCTCCATCGAAAAACATTTTCGAGATGGGGGTGATGGAGGGAGGAAATCCATGAGAATTGGTGGGCTACTTTCTGAGTTTTAGGGGAGGTTTGGGAGCATTAGTGAATTGTAGTAAATTGGAACCTAAATCAATGTCTAGAGAGAAAATGGGATGGTTGGTAGGATTGGATTTGTCACTGATTATATAGGTCAACTGGGCTTCTCTGTATAGTCTCCTATGTTCTCCTCCAAATACTGGAATAGTAGCATAGGTTAGGTCCATCTGTAGAGTCCCCCCCCGTCTTTTTATCCAAGACCTTGATAACAACATACCGAACTTGGGAGGGACATCAACCACTACAACATCCATGACCACACTCTTCATTGGCAGCTGAAATAAAGAGACCACCAAACCTTTGATGACTCGAAGACATTTCAACCTCCTTGAATCAAAAGAGTACAAATCATGATAAGCCTTTGTCACCTCCAATCCCAAATCTTCCATGACTATTTTGGGCATAAGGTTGTGGGAAGCTCCTGAATCCATGAGGCAATTATGCAACACTTTATCATGTATGTTTAGGGAGGTGTAGAAGGGAGGGGATGAATCATCTCTGTCTTCCACCATGGGACCTAGGATGACTGTTGGCTTTTCATCTTGGATATTTATTGATTCCGTGGAAGGCTGGGGGGGCTCAGATTGTAGCAGCTTAGAGAAGCATTTCTTGAACTCTTCCTGTTTAATCAATTCGGTGAAGGGCACAGGGATTCTAATTTTTTTAATTTCATGCTCAAAGTTGTAAGAAGAAGTAAGCTTTGGGATTTCCCTCACTTCAGGAACATGACTCTAGACCATTGGAGAGAGGGGTCGGGCCTTCTTACCTTCAAGGTTGTATGCCACTTCCTTAGCAAGCTTCTCTGCTCTAGTGAGCTATTCAGAAACATCAGGTGGTCCTATCTTTTTTTTAGACCTCAGGTTATACCTGCTTTGGCTACTGCTAGCCTTGTCTCCCTTGCTAAGTTCATTTAGCTGACAATCCATGAGAGATTCCTCATACACTAATTGAGTGATATGAGGAAAAGGAGGAATTTCTCCGAAGCAGTGGATTTTGGGACCAAGCCCATCTGTTTCCCCTTCTTCCTCATCGACCACAAAATTATTTTGAAAAGGGGGCTGAATTTTTTGGTCTTCTCTATCTCTTCCCCTCTGGTCTCTTTGCATAATAGGGGGAGAAATATTGTTTGGCCTCCTGAAACTTCTTTTGTTTTAAGCATTTTGAGGACCTCTGTATGCTTGCCTCCCATTCATCTTCATTCTCTCCATCTCTGCAGACAAAGACTTCACCATCTTGGTCAGTTCATCCACTTGAGGGTGAGGCACCAAGGGGCCAAAATTTGAGGCTTCAGATCTTCCCTTTCTCCGATCTACATCAGTCTTGCTTTATCAGCCTATCAGCTGCTAATATGTTAGATTCCACCTCTATGGCTGCGTCTTTCATCTGAGCTAGGGAGGTAGCTCTTCTTTCTCTCAATAGAAGACAGAAGTCAGGGTCGAATGCACTAGCATAAGAAATTTTGGCAGAGGCTTCTGTGGGCTTTATCTCAGTAGGAATATTATTATACATCTTATTGAATCTTTTAGAGAAGTCAGAGACGGACTCACCTTCCATCTTCTTCAAATACCTGAACTCTATCATGTAATACATGAAATCCTTCTTATCTCCCCACTGCCTCAGGAAAGCGCCATCTAGAGCTTCAATTCCAGCAATAGATCCGGGGGCCAATCCCCTAAACCATTTCCTGACCTCACCATCCAGGCTATGGATGAAGACTCTCATCTAGACATTCTCATTTACAATGTTCATGTTGTCTGCACAACTGTAGAAAGGAGCCAGGTGCTCTTCCGCAGTTATGTCCTCTTCCCCAGTGAACGTGGGCATATATTTCAAGTAATCTCTGTTAATACTGAGAGGGGGGTGAATCAGTATCAAGTACAATTTAAAAACCTTTTCAACTTATACTTAAACCATTCAATTATATTCAATGAGCAATGAACAATAGTATAAGAGTTACACCAATACACCACAATACACCATGCACAATATATATGAGAAATAATCAATAGTTTTTGTTCAAGGGAAGTAATGACTTCCAAAGGTAGCTACAGCTTCCAAATGTAAAGGG
>ML791331.1:111694-129458 GCA_009831015.1 Picea engelmannii
CAACATGACCTACTCCTTCACAATTGAAGCAAAAGAACTGACCTCTATTTTCTTCTTTGAAATCTGAGATGTTGTAATCATCTTCAACTTCTTCTTCTTCTTTCGCTTCTTCCCTTGCATAAAGTTCTTGTAGCTTGTCCCAAGATGTTGTAATCATCTTCAACTTCTTCTTCTTCTTTCGCTTTTTCTGATGCACATGATCCCACCTTGGATTTCATTGAATCTGTCAATCCATCCAGGATGGTATCTATTGCTAGTTTGTTGTTCCTTTTTGCTTCCTTCTGAGCTGTAGTCTTTGGTTTCTTCGAAGCATTATATCCTGAAGCAACTGAGATCCAAACATCTACCCCAAGAGATTTCAAGTAAGTTTCCATTCTATTTTTCCAGTATTCAAAATTGCTTCCATCAAATGGTGGAATCCCATTTGGAAAGTTTCCTTCCATTTCTGCATAGGATCTTCCTTCCAGTGGTTAAACTGTATTGAAGGTAACCCGCTCTGAAACCAATTGTTAATACTGAGAGGGGGGTGAATCAGTATCAAGTACAATTTAAAAACCTTTTCAACTTATACTTAAACCATTCAATTATATCCAATGAGCAATGAACAATAGTATAAGAGTTACACCAATACACCACAATACACCATGCACAATAAATATGAGAAATAATCAATAGTTTTTGTTCAAGGGAAGTAATGACTTTCAAAGGTAGCTACAGCTTCCAAATGTAAAGGGAGGGATAAAAATCCAAGAGGAAGATACAATATTCCAATATCAAGAGAGATATGAACTCTCTATCCTTTCCCCTTCCTTCCACCCAAGAATATATGAGAGATAATAAAACTTTATTCAATTCTGGTCTGTTCAGAAGACCCAACTTGTACAGGATGCCCCGCACTCAATGTTTAAAATCTGATTCTGAAACTCACACACAAGAACCTAAAGTCCGTACTCTTTCCAATGGAAGTGGTCCCACTACATTTGGATTCCGTATGAAAAAGTTATGACTATTTTACCCAGAACACCTGTTTTTTGACTAGTTTCAGGACTGGTCACAAACCCTATATTCCACAGAGTGTATCTCCATAATTATAGAGAGTCAAGAGCTGAAATTTTTACCAGAGGTACCTTGATATGTCTCCTCACTACCATAGCGATTTAACCATATGAATCGTTCTAGAAAAAAATTTATAGCAAAAATGGTAAGATGACCTGAAAATAACATACCTTAGAACACATCACCAAAAGACTTCATCCTCCCTTGAAATCTGGCCTTCTTTTACTTCTTCTTCACTCTGAAATTTGACTTGTATCAAATGAATGTATAATCATGTTTATTTATACCATTTATGTCACTTCCTTTTAACAATAGGGATGACCTGACACTTTCTTATTTTGTAATTCTTTTCTTTAATTATCTTCAGGGCCTACATGTACAATTCACTTTGTCATCTTCAAAAATTCATTTCTCCTCAACCATGAGGATCCACGTGATGTGCCACATACTACCGAAAACAACATGATGTATACTATCCATCCATGGGTGTTGTATCTGCATGTGCATTTTCCTTCATTTCCAAATAACTTCATCAATCTTGTGGTCCAAAACCCATGACTAGGGTTGACATCAATGACAACAACCAATCTTCCAACAATCTCCACCAGGGAGAGCATTCACAGGTTGAGGTAGGAATAAGAGAGCATATCTGGCAGCTACTATGGCATCCATTCTATTTAGAGGGGGATTAGCACTAGCCATAGGAATATTAGGTGGAGGAGAACTTGTAGGAGAAGGAGTTCGTGAAGGGGCTACTAGGAATGAGTCTCTAAGTGGAATGGGAAACAATAGGGGATTTAGGGAGAAGGCTAATGGGATTAAGTCAGCAGATGCTTCTGTTTGTGAAAAAGTGGAAACAGTAACAAGAGGAGGAGTGGTAAAGATAGGAGTGGGGAAATCTTCTGTGGTCCTGGGTCTATGCCAAAGTAAAGCTTTAGGGGAGACGGGAGTGACAAGGATTTCTCCCTCCAATCCTAGACCAGAAGGGGAAAACTCAGCAGGAACACTCCCAAAATTCAGGAAATGGGAAACCTTAGAAAAAGGTCTGTTAAGAAACTGAGGAGGAGAAAATGGGGTTCCTACAGAAGGAGATGGCATATTACCTGGTTCGGCGATGGAAGCTTCTCCTTCAGAGGCCTTTCCTTTTCTAAGAACCACCTCCGGATCAGTTTCAGGTGTAGTTAGAGGCAGCTGTGGATGGGACCGCGTGTGTCTGCCTCTGAAAGCCACAATTAGCACGGCAAGTTCACCACAGTGGATTCATCACAATGGAGTCGTCAGGTGCACAGTAGAAATATTCAAAGGCTCTGATACTTGATGCACCTTCAGAATCAGAGCCTCAATGTTGTTCAATCTCGGGGAAAATTTTCAACTTCATCCCCGGCAGCGGCGCTAGAGATGTTGGCATTAGAAGCCACTCCTGGATTGTGATAGGAGCAGAGCCCAACTCCCATCAGTTTTATGTCAAGATAAGTTTAATGGATGATCAAATGGTCAGAGACCCAGGACGGAATCACTCTAGCTCAAGGACCAGGTATGGTATGTAAAGAACAAAGGAGGTCTTGATCTAACTTCAGTCAGTGGGTTGATTGTAAAATGAGCAGGTAGAATACTTGGTGAGAGGAGTGAGCAAGATTACCTCCGTAAATAGGCCTTTCAGCAGTTTGCAGAAGAAAAACCCTAAATGCAAGATCCTCTTGGTTTAGAGTTTCGGGTAACTAAAGGGGTGACTTGACTAGATCCTCCAATTCCAAGTCATTCAGCATTGAGAAAATCACAAGACCGATTAGAGAAAATGCAGCTATTAAAGTGATCCAACCTACATCATCCTATAACAACTACAACTCGACTGGATTCTCCAATTCCGAGATATTCTAATATAGTATGAACAAAGACATGGAAAGAAGATGACATTCATAAGGAAAGAAGTCTCAGATGTTAATACGTAACTAGAATAACCAGTGCTTCATTAAAGATTTAAAAATTAGGAGCCTTGATCAACCATTGATCCTTCACAAAATACAAAAAATTGAGTCTATATACTCAGAAAAAATCACCTAACAGAGGCATGCTCGGACCTCCAAGGCGTGGTGTCCCTTTAGTCAAACTTGGATGGATATTCTTCATCATACACCACCTTAACTACGCATGGCTCCTGGAAGGGGGGTAGCTGAGACATTAAGTGTTGAGTTAGCATGTGCAGACCTCTCTGGCTAGTCGAGGACTCGGCATGGCTTCTTTGAAAAAAATCGGCACAAAGGATCGTCTCGGGTAGACTTCTTGCTAGATCCTCCATACCATACACTTAATGAGTAAGGAGAGGTTTCAACCACCTCCTCCCACCTTCATTTACTCCCAGCAAGAACCAGGATTGAGACCAAATCAGATGGCACCTGGAGATCGCAATGATCCCTTCTGTGACTAAACTTGACACTTTTGGCCCCTCTTGCACAGCTCTTTCTATTTCACAAGTGATCACGGGGAGTGACCCTGCGCTTATTCTCAAAGGCGCTTTCGGTGTTTTGGGGTTTGTGGATAGGAAGGAGCTGATCCTTGCTCTTTAAAGTCGCGATGAGTGAAATGCTGAGATGGATTAATTGGGCACCACGTGTCCCTCTCTGATCTGATGGTCCTAAAATCATTCGGCGATACTATGGGCCCAGGTGTTGGACTCTCTTGGCACTTCACATCTCGGGGATATGAAAGAGATGCTCCTCGTTCTTCGAAGTCACAATGGGAGAAAAGGTGAGGAGCCTAATCGTGCACCGCATGTCCCTTTTGGATGGATGGGTGAGACTACTCTGTGATACTGTGGGCCTAACTCTGGTCACTTTCGGTGCTTCGGGGTTCGGGGTTTCGAGATGTGAGATGACGAGCAACCTTTACCCTTCGAACTATCGAATATCGATATGTCGACGTGACTAGATCATGTGCCACGCGTCACTAGATCAGACGACCCAGATTTTGTCTTGAAATATAGGTACTATCTCTGGCGCTATATCTCGGGTAACTTGGTAGCCCCAAAATCCTGATGACTATCGATCAGCGCTATAGATGGATCTCGACCGCTGACAATAAAACTTTGCCCACTCACTTGACTTGTAACCTGAAATGAGATTTTTCCATGTTGTGCTTGGGCGCTTCTCATGCAACCTGCAGACCTGGGTACTTTTGCGCCCAAGACAAAAATAGTTTCTAACACACTGCATCATCAAGTTTTGGTCCATGTCAACCTTCTTCTATTGTGCCTCAGTGTTCAAGGGAAGTATCCGCCTCGAGAGTTATCCATCACAAATATCTTGTCTCAATACCCGTGTCAGTCCATGTTCATTTGATCTACCAAATTACATCTCTGTGTCTGTTTCATGTCATTGATGGGGGATACATCAAGGCCCCCCTTCGATGAGTCTATTCCTATCGACTTCAACACATTATCTAGAGACTAGACTTAGAAACCCATTAGTACTTTGGGACCTACATGCCTCAATGGCAGGCCTCCTCACATTCGACAGTGGGTTTACATCATTGACCTCTGAACGGATGATTCCATGAATGTTCAACTTCATTTCATCCATTCACATTCATTGGAATGTACTAAGGTACCTTGGGAATCATTGACATTAATGATGATTTCCCTCGTGCTTGTTAACGGTTTACATCATTGACTAGTAATCAAGTGGTTTCTGTCATGTTTGACATCAGTACATCTATTCACATGGTTATATTCGTACTACATTGGGATCGGTAAGAAGACCCTGGGTTGAGTCATCACTTTAATATGTACTTTTCCCAGGCTGCGAAGGAGTTTCTCTTGAACAATGACACATATACTGTCACATAGATCCACTTTGTATTGGTTGTGGCTATGTCTTGTCATCTCGTAGATCCACTGTTTATTCTTCGTGGCTATGATCAATTCAGGTCATAGGAGTATAGATCCACAGTGTATTTCCAGTGGATGTACCTTTTATCAATACAATTATGGATCCACAGTGTATTTTATGGAGGCCATATCTTGCAAGTCTTGATCACCCAAGTATAGATATGCCTGCCTTGGGTTTGAAATATGTCATAATATTTGTTGGATGTTTGTGTGAAGCTTCTGTCAGGTTCTCTGCATCTATACCCTTGCTTGAAAGTCTACAAATCATTTCAATTATCATTTCTCATCTTATAACTTCATACTTTGGGGGGAAATCTGTTACACATTGAAATTACTCACTTCGATAGTGTCGCAAGTGTCGTCATTACAAGTGTCACAAGTGTCGCATTTTGCTCACAAGTGTCGTAAGTATCGGGAAAGGCATACTGCCATAATGCTTATGTCGTTCCTATAATGACATTGGAAAGACACTTGAAACACATCAAACACTTTATTTGGAAGAAGAGGAATGGGTCAATAGAGTTATGTACCTCTTTCCATTTGAAAGAACCACTGAATTTGAGTTTTTAGGGGAGAGTGCTCCCCTATACCTCTGTTAGGAGTGTTGGCACCCCCCTATACACTATCTGGGAGAATTATAACACTCCCTATGCCATTTTGAAGGAGCTTTGATGTTGTTAGGAGTGTTGGTGCCCCCCTATACCTTAATAGGGAGCGTTATAACACTCTGACAGCCCTTTTGGAGGAGCGCTACCTATTCTGGGTAGCAGTTGGTTTGTTGAGAAGAATGAGGGAAAGATCCCTTCAATATTTGAAGGTAGTTGGATTCAAATCCTTAGTCCATCCATGATCTTAGGGAAGATCCCTAACTCAAGGAGGAAAATCCTCAACTTACCCCAAATATATCTGAAGTGGTTGAGCCTCTCCAAGCCTATATAAGCAGGTTTTCTTATGGTGAAAGGGGGATTGAGAATGATACCAAACTTATGATCTCATAAGTGGTACTTGAGGAAGGATTAGAAGCATGAAACCTATGATCTCATACTAAACACACAGTGAAGTGGAGGAGGATTATCAATGAATCTATTGTCATTCTGATCGTGCATCTTTTGAGCAAGGGTTAGACAAGGAGGACTTGAGGAAGCTGCTGCACTCGCATCTACGGTTGTAAGTTTTCTTCGTTGTTGTTCTATCAATATAATATTCTTGGCTTGTTTCTTTCTAGTTTGTGATTGATCTCACATGAACTTGTCTCTAAGTAGATAGATCTATTTTAAGCTAATCTCAGCAAGGTAGGAAGTTGGTTGTATCTTGTTTGTCTACAGGGCTTGTCGAGGAGCAAAAGTTTGGAGCTCAACTTGGAACGTGCAGGGACAAACACCTATAAAAGGTACTTCTCTTCTCCTTCCTCCTCACACGTTAGTTTACCTAGATGTAAAAGGAAGTCAGTGACCATGATAAGCATCTTCTATCTTAAGAGTTAAGAGTCTAGCTCTCAAGAGGAGATCTACCTGTCCGCAGGGAGATTTTCCTTCAACATATTCTCGCAAAGTTTTCTTCAATCTCATCTATATTGGAGTCTGTATTTTTCTCTACTTTAAAATATTCCTCTTTATTAGTGGATTTTCCTTTGTTGATTCTCATTTCATAAGTAATTAGGGTTCCAATAAGTTGATCTAGTGTCAACGTTTTAAGATCATCTATTTCCTCTATAGCAGAGACCTTTGAGTTAAATCTATCAAGAATAGATCTTAATATTTTCTGGACTAGAAATGATTCAGCTATAGTTTCACCTAGGTCTTTCATAGTGTTGACAATTTCTTCTATACGTAAGAAGTACTTACTAATATTTTCATCTTCATCCATCTTTAACTGCTCAAATTTCAGTCTGTGAGTCTGAAGTTTTACATCTTTCACCTTCTCATTACCTTCATAACGACTTATCATCTTGTCCCACATAACGTTTATTAAATCACAATGCATGACTTTGACAAACTCAGCTTGAGAAAGTCCAATGAGGATGGAATTCATTGCTTTTGCATTAAATGTAAACTCCATCTTATCATCTTTTGAGTCCAAGACTATAGGCACCCAGAGACATTAAATGTGTTCTCATCCTTATTTTCCAGAAGGCAAAGTTTGTTCTGTCAAACAGAGGGGGTCTATTAGTTGAACTTCCATCATGACTAGTCATGTTCAAGATTAAGGATCTATATTTGATCAAAGGCATCAGCTCTGATACCAATTGTTGTAAATATAACTAAGAGGGGGGGTGAATCAGTTATGTATATAAGCTTGAAACTTTTCTTGTTTTTTTCTGATTCTTTATAGATTATTATTTAATGTGTTGTTGATAACTTAAAATTCATAGATATACAATGATGAATCACATAGAATACATAGAGACACTGATTTTCCTGAGGAAACCCATAAAGGGTGAAAACCTCTTCTTCTTAAGATGTCAATCAAGCTCCAACATTCATGTACATCACAGTCTTTGATATCCAACTCAAATATGAGGCTACAACCTCTAATAGCAAGCTACAACTTGCAGAGAGAACCAACTCTCAGATTTCTCTAGCACAAACTAGATGAAAGCACCAACTCCCAGGTTTCTCTAGCACCCACTAGATGGAAGCACCAACTCCGAGAATATCTTATAGCACCAACTACAATTTAGAGGATTGCAATCCTCCCTAGCACCACCCTACCACCCTGATTGAATATTACAAAACTTTTACTTACTTTCTCTATCTCTGATATGGTCTGTTACATCTCCATGTCTCCTCTGCCTTCTTCAGCTTCTATCCTCTGTTCCACTTCTATATCTTTCTGCTTCTATTCTCTGCTCTTTTTCCTCCTGCATTCATGACCACTCCTTGTTCAACTTCTCTTCTACCTTTTATGCTCTGTGTTGCATCTGCATACACTCTCCTGCACCACTGATCTCCCATTCAGGTTATGCACAACATCTCCTCCTACCCACATGCATAGCTATCGAAAAAGCACACTCTCTTCTCTGTTCTTCATGTATTTCTCATGCCGAGTCCTCTGCCTGATCATCATTCAAACTCTTCATCTTCTCTGGCAGTTATACTAAATCTGTTCATCATTAGTGGTCATTATCTAAGATACTTTGGCTTCTCTAGCAGTACCAACTCTTCATCTTCTCTGGCAGTTACATTCAGTTGCTTTTGGATTCTTTGGATTCTAATCCCCTTCCTTCACGTGACCATCGGTGGTGACCATACGCCTAACCAACAGGGGTTTCATGACTCGTGACTTCAGGAATCTTGTTATGAGACATCTCGATTCTCCCAACTCCCGATATGACCTTGGGTGATGATCTCATGTGACCACACAATTGTGGGTGCAGCCAAAGGTGGTTTGAGGGAAACTCTCTTTTTGCCCCATAATTCACTACATAGCTCCACGTATGCCTTTGGCGATACCGTGGTTTTGATTGTGGCCCGCTCAAGAAAAATTAAGACCCAAGCATGTTCTGGCCCTACAATTGAGCATGACCATTCATCTCCAATCCCTTGGCAATGTTATTCGATCAATGACTGCTATCTACCTTCCTTTGCTCCTTCCATGTGCAATCCCGGATCTCCACGATCCATCGATACATAGCTTCCTTCCAAATCAATGGCTACAATTGATTTTGTGATCCAAGCTTCAGGAGTTTTAACTCTCAAACCCTACTTTCCTTCGTTCGTCAATATTTCGGAGTTAACAATCCACTGACACGTGTCGCTATCAGATTAACGGTCGAGATATCCTTTAGGTCTCTAGACTCTGGAGATTTCAAATCTCAAATTATCATTTCTTCTGACTGGATATCTTCCGAAATGGAATATTTCCTGACATCTGTCCTCTTTAATCCAATGTCTATCCTATGCTCCGAGACTTCTCCCTTCAGCATTCTCATATTTAAATTTCTCCTTGCTCGGCTTCCCTCCGATCGTTTTACCCAGATCTTGCAATCTAGTGACACTTGTCCTCTCACATATCAACGGCTCCCAACTACTTCGACTGTTCAGGCTTCGATGATTTCAAACCTTTCTCCTTCACAGTTTCCCATAGTATTTCCGCCCGAATGCATAATCTTCTGACACTTACCCCTCCTAGAGATCAACGACCAAGGTCTTCTTTGGGTCTTCGATGTTTGGGATTCCAGGACTCTATCCCTCATGACTTCAGCTCTTCAGCCCTTCGACACTTCAACACTTTGGACCTTTGCAAATTTGGTCCTTCACAACTTTGGCCTTCAGGACTTCAGAGCTTTTGTCATTTGTTGGTGGTAAAACTCCCGAAGAAAATCTCCCAGAGTGACGTAGCATTACACACGTCACCTGTTGACTTGGCACAGGCTGAGTGGTTTCCACGTGTCACTTGTTGATGTGGTCTGCCACATGCCCTTGCTGACATGGTCTACCACATGTCCTTTAATCAGATGGTTGAGGATTACTTCGGGTCTTTACCTGGAGTCCACAAATTTATGCCACATCTCTTCTGGATCAGACGGCCAAAATCCACTTTGGATGATCCGAAGCTTGATATTTACTCCAGATGGTTTGATGGTTGAGATCTATTTTGGATGATCGGATGATCGAGATTTACTTCGGCTCTCTGGGATTCGAGGATTTAAAATCTCAAACTGAAACTATTGAAGTGATTTCTTCGTAGCGTAACCTCCTCACATATTTAGACCCAAAATGAATGTTGTTCATTGATCAAGATCTTAGATCAACGACTCAATCTATCTATGATGCAACTTTTCCTTGGATTAAATCCAATGGCTCTCCATATTTTCTTATCCTATCCTTCCATTTATTTCGATCTGATGGCTGATGGAAATTATGGTGATTAAGATCTCATATCTCATCCCTTTCTTATCATGTCCTTCCACTTAAATCAATATGAAAGTTTTGGGTCCTTTGGATTGGTGATCAAATGGCCACTGTCGCTCTTCCTCATGAGCTTATGATTTCTCTGACTTAGAAGGTTTTCTAAGTGTTGACAAGTCTCTACCTTTTCTCCTCCTGTGAGTCTGTCTCTTGGACCTCATCTGCACTTCTAGAAAATGCTATCTCTTCTGATATTTCTCGTCTTCTGCGCTCTCGAGTTTTGGTTCATTGTTGTTCTTACCATCAATGACAAGCACATTCTTCCTGTAAACATGCCAAAAATATCCCAACCATAATCAATATTTCCTATTGTACCTCGTCACTTTTGAAACTATCATTGGCATGGTTCTTGTCCAAACTAATGATGACCAAAATGAACACGCCATTTACTACTTCAGTAAGGGCCTTGTTGGCATTGAACTCTGTTACGCATATGTTGAGAAGTTGGCACTAGAAGTTGTTCTTGTTGTCCAATGTTTTCAGCATTATAATATTTTGAGAACTACCACTGTTATATCTGACACCAACCCAATGCAGTATATCCTGTCATTCCAGATACTTGGAGGAAGATACTCTTAATGTATTGTTACTCTTTAAGAATTTGATCTTGAGTTTTCTACCACCAAGTCGAAAAAATCCTTGGTGTTCACTAAATTAATGACCGACCTTCCTCGATTCCATGATGAATTTGTGGTACAATATTCATTTCTTGATGAATCTTTGTTTCTCATTGACTCATCTGACCCATGGTATGGATATTTGTTAATATATCTCCAAACCCAGCGTTTCCGTCCTAAATTATAGAAAGACGATCATCAACATATTCGCCATCAATACCGCCATTATCTTATCATGGGAGATGTTCTTTATCATCGTGGGGTAGATATGTTTTTGCACCAATGTGTTTTCCACAATGAAGTCAAATGCATCATTAATTATTGCCACTCTGGACCATGTGGTGTCCATCTTTCTAGGTTATCCACTACCCAAAAACAATTGCGCGCAGGGTACTTTTGGTCTACAATATTTAAATATTGCATGAATGTTGTTCAAAAGTGCCATACTTGATAGATATTTTCAAAAAAAATGTGCACCCATCTCACTCCATTACATCCTATAGTCGCCATCGGTCCCTTAACCAAATGGGGGATAGATTTCACCACATGTAGACCTGCCTCTGCTACTAGCCATAATCACATTATTGTAGTCGTTAATTATTTTACCAAATGGGCAAAGGCTATGCCTACCTTTTCAAATGACGCCAAGACTATGACACTTTTGGTATTCAATCACATCATCACTATATTTGGTGTACCCAAATCAATTGTGACCGACCATGGATCACACTTTTGTAACAATATGATGACCGAACTAGCCACTCTATTACATTTTGACCAAGAACACTCTTCCCCTTTGTTACATGTCAAAATTACTCAACTAGATAAGTGTCGCATGTTCCTCTCAATTGTCGTAAGTGTCGCATCTTCCTTACAACTTTCGCAAGTGTCGCAAGTTGGTCACAAGTGTTGCAACTGTTGTTCAAGCATACTACCACAATGAGGACACTAAGGAGGCACTTAAAAACATCTCATACACTTGATTTGGAGAAGGGGAACTGGTTAACTGAAGTCAAGGAACTCTTAACACCTGAAAAGAGCTCTTAAACAAGGGTTTTGAGGCTGAGCGCTCCCCTACATCAGCCTTAGGAGCGTCGGCGCTCCCCTATAAGGCCTCAGGGAGCGTTATAATTCTTGTATACCCTTTGAAGGAGTGCTATCCACCCTTGGAGCACTGGCGCCCCCCCTCAAGCTTCTCAGGGAGCGCTATAGCGCTCTGATGCACCTTTTGAGGGAGCACTGCCTAATCTGAGGTAGTAGTTGGCCCGTTGAGGAGAATAAGGGGAGGATCTTTCAAGATTAGAAGGTAGTTGCATTCAAATTCTTGGTTCCATCAGAAGGTCCCTGATCTAAGGAGGAAGTTCCTTAACTTGTTCTAAAGATAACTCAAGAGGTTAAGCTCCTCTTAACCTATATAAGCAAGCTCTATGATGGTGAAAAGGGGGGAGAATTGCTAGCATGAAACCTATGATCTCATAGGAAACACACAGTCAGCCAAAGGAGAGTGATCGATGAAGTTGTTGTCATCTAGGTTGTGGATCTTTCGAGCAAGGGTTAGACGAAGGGGACTTGACGAAGCTGTCGCATTCGCATCTACGATTGTAAGTACTGTTGTCGTTATTCTCATTAATATGACACGCTTGGCCTGTTTCTTTCTAGTTTGTGTCTGATGTTACATGAACTTATCATTGATAGATAGATCTATTTTCAAGCAAATATCGATAGAGTAGGAAGTAGTCGTATCTTGTTTGTCTACAGGACTCAGCCAGGAGCAAAGGATTGAAGCTCAACTCGGAGTGTGCAGGGACAACCGTCGATAAAGAGGTACTTCTATTCTCCTTCCTTCTCATGTGTTAGCTTGTATAGATTTGAAAGGAAGTCAGTGTCCATGTTAAGCATTTTCTGTCTTAGAGTTAAGGTCAATCTCTTTGAGGCAATCTACCTGTCTACAGGGAGATTTTCCTACAACAAAAACTGGCGACTCAACTAGGGAACGAGACAAAAATTTCTTAGTTTTGTTTTTTCTCATAGACCTTGTCTTACTTGATTTTTTTCACACCTTTTTCACCCCATTTATCTGATTGCACTTGCTGATTGACTCTTTATTCCATCACACTCAGCTTGTTTGTCAAAATTTGATCAAAATTTTGAGTTTTTGGACATTTTTGTGAGTTTTTTTAGCCCAACACCCCCTTGCCTTGTTAGCAGAGCGCCAACACTCCCCTAAGATACTAGACAGAGCTTTATAATGCTCTAGAGGCCTTTATACCAGTGCGCCAGCTCTGTTTTGCCCAAAAACTCTTCAAAAATTGCATTTTTGAGGTTCAAAACCCTGGTTCTTACTTGTTGAGCTTCTTTGAGATTCAATGCTTCTTCCCTTGACCTCTGACATACTTTATCTTGAGAAGTAAACACCTTATTGTTTAGATTTTATGCCTTTTTTCCTTATTTTTGAGTTTTTTCTATTGAGAGCTTGAAATTCATCCCTTGCTTTCTTCTCTCCTATCCGACTGAGCGGAAACTCTAGTGAAGGACATTTGAAGTCTGTAACTCTTCTCATTAGGTTCTTTGAGGTCATCTGATCCAATTTCTTTCTCCTTCCTTTTGCGTTTTTAATTTTCTTTCTCTTTTTTGATTTCAAAAGGGTGTGTTGTTTGTGTGAAATCTGCATTTTCTTGTCTAAATCTCCTTGATCTGAAAGGGTAGTTGGTAGGAGAAATTTTTCATTGAATTGATTATCATTCGCATGAAAACGACAAAAGTACATCTTAATGATTAGTTTGCATATTAGTTTGCATTTCTGAAATGTTGTAGCATCATATTGGATTTTATGAGAACAAAATTGATTGAGGGCATTCCTTATCAAGTGTTTGATAGTGAAAACGATTCTTCCTCTTTCCCTTAAATAGGTATTCATTGAAAAGAAATGATTGCTTATCATATTTCATGCATATTTTTGGGAATTGAGTCATCATTCCATCAGTTTCACTTTCGTACACCCTCTGAGTAAACAACAACCATTAAAATCAATGCTTAACTAAAATTTATCAGACTTTTTACATCTTTGTTAGCAAACCTACATTAGTTTAAGGTGTAGGGATTTTGAATAGGTTGAAAGGATGACTTTCCAAAGCTATCAAACAAACTTAGTATCTTACAGTAGGGAGAGTCAAATCCAATTGTCGTATTGGCTTGCTGGGATCCCCCTCTCACATAGGGGTTACGCATGAGGTCGCATTCGGGTGAGTTACAGAGATTATCCCTCCATGGCCCAACTGTTTGTAGTGGTCGGATCGTATATTGGGGGTCACTGGAAGGTATACCCACAATGTTGAGTGGAAGCCTTTCAAGCTGATTTTGAACTTGTTATCCTGCCCATACGTTCTGACCGGACTGTCGACTGTACCCACCCAGGGGATGACTACGAGTTGGTGACCTTAGTAGCCATAATATTTAGGGTCTCACACAAGGTGATGGTGAAGGGAAGTCTCACTGTACCTAGAACAGACGTTGGTCATACTCACTCGGGCTCCTTGGAGGGTAAATCCACAATTACTGTGTGGAAGCTTGCACCAAGGCATAAGTCTGTTAAGCAGGTCGCAACATAACTGATCCACCTGCTCTATCCCCACCCCTTCCTATTTTGATCTCGCGATGTTGGATTTCATCACCAACTAGTGGTTTCATCATAGGAAGGTTTGTTTGATTGTTTGCTTCTTAGATTCATAGCGTGTGTTGTTTTTTTTACTTAATGGACCTTAGGTTGAGTCAGTGATAATGGCATCGAATCCTGGGAGTACCAATGGAGGAACCCCTTCTCCTGGGGAACCTTATACCTTTCCTTCGTTTGGAAACTTTGGTCCTCCATACATTGCCACACTGAGTCTTCCAGGACTCACTATTGGATTACCAGTTTGGTTGTTCCCCACTCTGGTGATCCCGAATCCTCCCAATGTTTCAATTGCAACTATTACTTTGGATGTCAATACACCACCGACACATCAACCTCATGTTGACTTTTCACCTTTTTTGTCCATCAAGTCTCCTTCCATTTCTCCTTCTTCGCCTAGTGAAAGCTCTAAAGCAAGTATCCAGGTTGATCAGAAGAAGAAGAAACGGAAAGAGAAGAAGAAGAAGAACCCGAAAAGGATAAAGACCCCAACAACATCAGATGTTGGCTCTAAGAAACCAGTTACTGTTAATAGTACTAGGAGTGTTGATGAGGTCAACAAGGTTAAAATGAAGAATCCAAAACCCAAATTCCCTTGCAGCCTTTGTAAGGGTGACCACTTTTTGAGGGATTGCCCCGGTCTTACCCAGGTCTTAGAAACATGATCCTCCATGTCATCGACCTCTATCGGTCATGTCGATGATACCCCATCAACTAGTGATGTTTAGGTTGGTAAGAAGAAGAAAACTATCAAGTTCCCTTGCATGTTATGTAAAGGTAATCATTACTCTCACCTTTTTCCTCGCATGGACGAGGCTTCTTCTCTTTTGGAAAAACTTCAACTTCCAAAAGGTTATTGTAAGCTTTCCTTCGACCCATCGTTAGTTGATGGACTGGTCAATCCGGTTCTATCCTTGGTCAGTCTGGTTGATCAGGTGGTCAATCTAGTTTCCTCCTCTATTGAACCATGAACCCAAGTAGCTAATCTAGTTCTATCATCGATCAGCCCCGCTCTTCATCCAAAGAGTGACACCAAAGAGGTCAATCGGTTTTCACCCATCGACCCCATTCTCCCCTTGGAGAATGAAACTCAAGTGGTTTCTCTGGTTACGCCATCGGTCGATCCCATTCCTCCATTGAGGAATGTCAAAGTGACTGATCCAGTTCCTTCCTCGATCAGTCCCTCTTCCTCTGAAGAGTGCCAAAGTGGTCTATCCAAGTCCACCATTGGTTGATCCGATCCAATCATCGGTTGATCATACTCCCCTTCTAGAGAGTAAACCCGATACTGCCCATGTTTTTCTCGTTAATATAGACTCTATCGTGCTGGGGGGCATTCCTCTTTCTTCTGTGAAATCCCCTCCAAGTAATGAGGCCATCCTTTTTGATTGGGGTGCGGTAACTGGACCTCGTCTTCCCTCCCACATTCCTTTCTAGATTAAAGTACAGGTTCGTGGTCGAGATGTTCCTCAAACACTGATAGATGAAGCTGCGTCTGTTAGTATTTTGTCTTCTGTTGCTTGGTATGCTTTGGGCTATCCGCAACTTGCATCAGTTACACAGAATCTATTAGCTTTTAACAGAAGAACTAGTCAACCTTTATGGATCCTTCCTCAGTATCCTGTAACTTTGGGAGGGAAAAATTTCCTTATCGATGTCATGGTAGTCCAAGACCCCTTGGATTTCACTTTACTCCTTGGTGGGATTATGTCTATGCTAAGAAAGCTCTTGTATCCACCCTTTTCTGTGTGATATCTTTCCCTCACGATGGAATAATTGTGACTATTGATCAACTTTCATTCATCGGCCCCGACTGGGTTACCTCCCTAAGTGGTTCTTATATGCAGACAGTATCACCCCCGTCGCATGTCAATTATGTGGCATTGTCTCCCATGACCTCAACTTCCGATGATTTGGATCTGGTAGTTGACTGGTGATCTCTTCGGTAGGGTTATTGGAGCCTGATATCCTTACCCCTATCACGACCCTCGACATGTGTTCCTTCCAGAGTGATTCTCTTCCATCTGGTGAAGATCTCTTGGAAGCCATGACCATTTTTTGTCCCTTAACATGGTATCCTTCCAGAGCGTTATCCTCTTGGAAGCCATGATCAGGAAGCAAACATGAGCATAGTTTCTCTCCTCTGTGGCAAGCTCGTTAAAAAATGAAACAGAGGCCTTGAGCATAGTTTTCCTCTCTGTAGCAAGCTCGTTAAAAATGAAACAACAATCTGGGGATCAAACCCGGAACCCTGAGCAGAGTTATTTTCCTGTGTCAAGCTCGTTTAAAAATGAAACAGTCACCTCTCTTGAAACTTCATTTCATCCACTTGTATCATTTTTCTCCATCTAGCACAGAAATTGGTGACAACCTCAAAGTTGGTGAATGAATTGAAGCGTGGGGGGCATGTCTCTAGCCTTTAATGATCATTCTGGAGTCAAGCCACCAACTTTCAAGCTAGGGGCATACTGAGATTAGTCTTTGTTCTTTCTCGTGCTCGTAAATACATGAGAATGCAACCAGGTAAACTTTTATCTCTTTTTCAGACCCGTACGGATACACAAACACACGAAAAAGGAACCCCCCTGGAGTCATCTTTGAACTCTTTTCAGACTCTCTAAATATGAAAATATTTTCGAGTGACCTTGCTTCCTTTCACACTCGTTAAAAGGTTAGAAAGGGCATCTTTCGAGCGATAGTTTATCTCTTTTTCGGTCTTGTTAGACTACTGTACGAAAAGGGAAATGAGAGAGTTCTCTTTTAAGTGTTTTTCCAAACTCTATAATCCCAAAAAACCTTCGAGTTTTATGTCTTTGGACTCGTTAAAGAACACATCGACAGGCCCATATGAAACCGATCCCTTACTTCTTCTGGTTCATTAAACAAAGGAAGAGGAACTTACCGAAGGTGAGTTATATCAAGGATGTGTTATCCTCTTTGAGCTCATTAAATCAAAAAGAGGTACTCATCTATCTGGATGGGGGAAAAATTGAAAGGAGCAAGCCAAGCAGTCTCTTGAGAACATTGTCCAGCAATTCTTAGAGTCACCCTTGAACACGGCACTTTTTCATTTTCACAGATCATAATCCATTGAACCTCTGCACCGAGCCAATCCTTTGAGCCCCTTTCACTCATTTGGGTCACCCGACGCAAGTCACTGTATCCACTGCATAAGTGTTGGTCCATGTCATGTTTCTCTATTGTGCCTCAGTGTTCAACGAAAGTATCCGCCTTGAGAGTCAGCCATCCCAAATATCTTGCCTCAAAACCTGTGTCAGTCCATGTTCTTTTGATCTACCAACTACATCTCTATATCCATTTCGTGTCATTGATGGGGGATACATCAAGGCCCTCCCTTGATGAGTCTATTCCTGTCGACTTCAACACATCATCCAGGAATCAGACTTAGAAACTAGTTAGTAATTTGGGACCTGCATGCCTCAATGGCAGGCCTCCTCACATTCGACAGTAGGTTTACATCATTGACCTCTAATGGAATGATTCCACGGGTGTTCGACCTTAGCTCATCTATTCACATTCGCTGGAATGTACTAGGGTACCTTGGGAATCATTGACATTAATGGTGATCTCCCTCGCACTTGTTAACGGTTCACACCATTGACCGGTA
>ML791331.1:129508-204112 GCA_009831015.1 Picea engelmannii
ACATAGATCCACTTTGTATTGGTCGTGGCTATGTCTTGTCATCTCATAGATCCACTGTGTATTCTTCGTGGCTACGATCAGTCTGAGTCATCAGAGTATAGATCCACATTGTATCTTCGGTGGCTATACCTTTTTTATCAATACAATTATGGATCCACAGTGTATTTTATGGCGGCCATATATTGCAAGTCTTGATCACCCAAGCATAGGTATGCCTGCCTTGGGTTTTGAAATATGTCATGATATTTGTTGGATGTTTGTGTGCAGCTTCTGTCAGGTTCTTCGAGTCTATACCCTTTCTTGAACATCTACAAAGCATTTCAGTTATCAGTTTGCATCTTCTAACTTCATACTTTGGGGGGGCAATCTTTTACACGTCAAAATTACTCAACTGGATAAGTGTCGCATGTTCCTCTCAATTGTCATAAGTGTCACATCTTCCTTACAACTTTCGCAAGTGTCGCAAGTTGGTCACAAGTGTCGCAACTGTTGTTCAAGAATACTGCCACAATGACGACACTAAGGAGGCACTTAAAAACATCTCATACACTTGATTTGGAGAAGGGGAACTGGTTAACTGAAGTCAAGGAACTCTTAACACCTGAAAAGAGCTCTTAAACAAGGGTTTTGAGGCTGAGCGCTCCCCTACATCAGCCTTAGGAGCACTAGCGCTCCCCTATAAGGCCTCAGGGAGTGTTATAACACTTATTTTCCCCTTTGAAGGATCGCTATCCACCCTTGGAGCGCTGGCACCCCCCTCAAGCTTCTCAGGGAGCGCTATAGCGCTCTGATGCCCCTTTTGAGGCAGCGCTGCCTAATCTGAGGTAGTAGTTGGCTTGTTGAGGAGAATAAGGGGAGGATCTTTCAATATTAGAAGGTAGTTGCATTTGAATTCTTGGATCCATCAGGAGATCCCTGATATAAGGAGGAAGTTCCTCAACTTGTTCTAAAGATAACTCAAGAGGTTAAGCTCCTCTTAACCTATATAAGCAAGCTCTATGATGGTGAAAAGTGGGAAGAATTGCTAGCATGAAACCTATGATCTCATAGGAAACACATAGTCAGCCAAAGGAGAGTGATCAGTGAAGCTTCTATCATCCAGGTTGTGGATCTTTCGAGCAAGGGTTAGACGAAGGGGACTTGATGAAGCTGTCGCATTCACATCTACGATTGTAAGTATTGTTGTCATTATTCTCATTAATATGACACGCTTGGCCTGTTTCTTTCTAGTTTGTGTCTAATATTACATGAACTTATCATTGATAGATAGATCTATTTTCAAGCTAATATCGATAGAGTAGGAAGTGGTTGTATCTTGTTTGTCTACATGACTCAGCGAGGAGCAAAGGATTGAATCTCAACTCGGAGCGTGCAGGGACAAACGTCGATAAAGAGGTACTTCTATTCTCCTTCCTTCTCATGTGTTAGATTGTATAGATTTGAAAGGAAGTCAGTTTCCACGTTAATCATTTTCTGTCTTAGAGTTAAGGTCAAGCTCTTTGAGGCAATCTACCTGTCCGCAGGGATATTTTCCTACAATACCCTTATTATCCTCAAGCGAATGGACAAGTTGAGTCCATCAACAAAGTACTCAAAACAATGCTTCAACATATGGTATGGAAACATAATTCAAACTGGCACCTTATTCTATTTTCGACATTATGGGCATACCAAATGTCTACTAAAACTGTTATTGGTTTTCCACTTTTCCAACTCATTTATGGATTAGAAGCAGTACTTCCCATTCAATGTGAAATAACCTTCTTAAAGACAGATATTGAAATTATCCATGATACTTCTTTTAAGTAAGAATGACTTATTTACTTGTCTCACCTTGATGAACATCAATGAGAATCCACCATGGCCAATGAGTCACATAAAAGATGAGTAAAATATTAGTATGACCAAATTGTCCATCCTTGAGTATTTTCGGAAGGACACTTGGTCTTGGTTTATGACCAATACCATGACATGTTAGGAGAAATAATGTTCGAACCATTATGGAATGGCCCCTATGTCATAAAACATGCATTACAAAAAGGAGCCTATGAGTTATCAGACTATGAGGGAAACACCCTTTTGGAGCCTCACAATGGGCTCTACCTAAAAAATTACTATGCATAGTCTTATTGCTATCTAGTGCTATTGTATTATATGTATCATAGTGTGGTTTGATATATTTTGTTTTCCTATGTATGTTGCACTTTTTTGGTCTACTTACATTTCTTAGTTCTTGATTGGAATATGTTGACAATCTCCTCTTCCTATATTGGATATGTGGATGGATCTAGCCGCACTACCCAGAACATCACTTTCGTTGCTTGGGTGATTTTCTCACCCAAAAATGAACTCATGTGTTCATGAGGAATCTTCCTCAGTCCCGCCAAAAATAACATTGCATAATACAGTGTAGTTATTGAACTTATGTTTGAAGCTTCAACTTTAGACATTCGTAATTTGATTGTTAGGTTGGACTCTCAGCTTGTAATTTCATAATTAAACTCAACCTAATCTATATGACACCCTATCCTTTTTTGTTAATATTTGAGGGTCCATCTCCTTGAGAGAGCATTTCATTTTCTTTCTTATGAACATATCCCAAGGGAATTCAATTCATTAGCTGACTCATTGGAAAATTATTTATTGAATTGACATCTAAAACATTAAGCAAATTAATCGACCAAGTATTTATGCACATACAATCCAAAATATTTGTACACATGAGTAGAAACCACAAAGTAAACATGTAAACATCCATGTATATATAGAGAGTGTTCAAAATACATCATAAGTGTAGCATAACAAAATTGGGTCACGTTCCAATACATCTGAATATAAGTCACATAAGAGTGTAGCACAAAAAATGTAAAGCTATAACACTAATTATCATAAGGATATCTATGCTCATGATAACAAATCACATCTCTAGCCACCTTCTGCAGGATGTGGGAGAACATACCACCTACACCAATAGTATGCCTTTGCATTCACAAAGGACTATCTTCCAGGTGTCATACAAGAATCCCAACAATCAATACCTTGAGTTCCTCTAAAATATCCCCTTGGGGCCCTCCACCCTGCTATGCTCTAGTCTCTCCCATATATTGTCCACGTCTATGGAGGAGTGACATATCTATTGGATGAAATGGTGCACAATATGAAAAACCCACATAATTAGTCATGCTACACACAAAAAAGTTCATATATTTTCAAAAACACAAAAACATCAAATATTTCAGGGTCTCCTTTATAATCCACACCCTTGTAAGCATAATATTCGATGGCCACAATCTTATTATCCCACCAAATGAATAAATCATCTCCAAAATATGGTTGTCTCCCTCCCCTGAGACACAACAACAACTCTGTCCATTTCTTCATCGTCAGATCACGCAATCCAGTTGTTGTCCATATGACCCATGGTTGAGAGGATGGGACCCACTCGAAAAAGAAATATAAGAGAATCAATCCATAACCAAATTTCTTCTATCATCCTAATCTTGATTTGCTTAACTATTCCTTCATGTTTACCAGGAGCCTCGAACACCATTTATATATTTTATGATTCATGCATATCACTACATAATTGACATGAATCCTCGAATCCAAGTGAGGCCCTTTGCTACCTGCTACCCGTGTAATAGTATATAGAATGGTATGAAAGTTAAGGTCTATTACCTGTCCAATTGGTGGCTTGTTGTTGCTCTTTCTTGTCCCCGGATGACAATATTTCCTTATATATGCATCAACAATTTTAGATGAACCTTCCCTACCAGCAACCAACACCATTGTGGCCCCTTGTTGTGAAAATCTTATGAGGAAATAAATATCCTCAATCTCAAGAGTCAACACCTGGTCCCTCTCCATGAAATGCTTCTCGTAAGGATCCCACATCACTATTAACCACTCCATCATAAGTGGTTGTTCCCTCATACTCTAACACAGGAAGAACTTTAGCAATCCACAATCTCTTAGTGCATCTAAATTTATCGGGTCCTCCATGGCATCATGGTTATTAAGTTCATGCTCCCTCTCTATCCATTCAATCATGATTGTGATACCTTCCATAAAACATGAACAAATCATTAGCATACATCACCAAAATCCACATATTGAAAACCATTCAAATAAAATTTCAAATAGACCTGGTCGACTCTTTCTCTCTTGAGACAGCGCGATTGGTCACACCCTCCTTGTTTCTACAGAGAGACCAGGTAGAGATGGTCGCACCCTGCTTCTTGATACAAGGAGACCAGGAAGAAATGGTCATTGGTCAATGGGAAATGACCTTCCACAGGGCGACCATCTTTGGTTTGTCGCTCCCTTACCAAGCCTTGGGAGTGATCATTCATTTCCATGGATTTGGAAGTGATCAGATGCATGCATGGTTTGTCTCCCCCATGACTAGGGCTTCCTATTCGCAAGGCTGATACAGCGCCCCCTGAGATTGTGTAGACCCAAAAATTTTGGGGCTCATAACAAATTTTGTTTTCCAGCAGAATGGAAAGAGAAAACATGGGTTTGCTTAGTTAGGTTGAGATTACTTACCTGGCAAGTAGCAGTTGACTAATATGTGGCTCAAGCTCCATCACTCAGCACCATAACTTTCTCCACAAAAATATCTTCTCCACTTTGTTACCAAGGGTAACAAACAAAATTGAGGTAAGAGTCACATTTACCCCATATAATTACTATTTTTCCATTTTTGGAAAACTAGTATTCAAAATAACCCTTTTCACACTACATAAGTTGATTTTTCAATTTTTTGGGATTTTTTCTTTCTTAGGAATTTTGTTCATTATTTTGGGGTAAAAATTAATATTTGTCATTGCATACATGGACTAGATTTTATTATAATAATGTTTCAATCATCGACACGTGTTTGAAACCTGGCACATAGGTTTTCCTCCTTTTTCATTGCATTCATTTGGCCAATACTTGATTCCCCTCCTTATGCCATAAGTTCAACCCCATTCAGAATGGGACATTAGCACCTCCATTATTTGCACGTCATGTTTTGAGTGGTAGATCCTTCCCCTCATGGACATCCTAGATTAACACCCATTATCATCATTTGATGCTTATGCTAAAATTTTGGGGCCTTAGGACCCTCTATAGTTATTTATTCTTCGAAATTAAGTTGCATTCACTCTCTTTCCATCATTTTTTATCCTTCCCAGAGAGGGTTCCCAACACTTTATGTTGTTGTTTAATAGTCGCACTTACATTTTTGTTTTGCTACTTATTATTGCTATATCGTTGTATGCTTCCCTTTCTTACCACACTACATCCATGCTTAATTTCTAGCCATCTAATTGCTACCATTTTCAACACCCCTAGATGAGAACTATTGTTATGAGTGGTCATCATTTTTCCATATCCTTTTGTAGTCCATTACTTAAAGTCATGTTCTTTGCACCTGGAAATTCTTTGCAATCCACTCATTCTCTCCAGTCGAGCTTTCTATTACCCCTTTGTCATGCTCGGTAACCAACCATGAAAAAGGTATACCCTAGAGTCTTTATTAAGCTCTTTTCAGACTCCCTAAACATGAAAATATTGTTGAGTGAGCTTGTTTTATTTCACACTCGTTAAACGGATTTGAAAGGATGTATATTCAGTGTATGTTTAACCCTTTTTAGACCATATGGACTAATTACGAAAAAGGCATACTCTAGTCAACCTTGTCTAGAAGAGTTCTCCCTTGTATTCTTTTATCCTTTTTCAGGATTGGGAGACTAAATTTACAATAGACAACATCCTTGGAGTCTTCTTTGTCCTTTCATACTTTCTAAATATGAAATGAAAAAAAAAATCACTATTCTCTTCCCTGTGCTCTAAATAAATCCACGGGTGAGAACATCAAGCATACTTTTATTTTCTTTCATGCTCACTTAAACATGAAAGAATAAAAAAGAGTGGGTGGCTTTCCATCTAGTCCTCTTCACAAATGGAAGTTGTCTATCAAGTCTCCCTTGAAAAATGCACCTATTTTGCATCCATGTACAACAATTGGGTTATCCATTATCTCTGAATCATTACCATCTCCATGAGTTCTCAGACTCTACCAACTGGTTACTCTTCTAGTCATCCATGGCAAGTGTTTTGGTCCTTATCGAGTCAATTTTCCCAATTCTAATGTCATGCTTATTTGTTCAAAGTAATTTATCCCATGTCGGCCATTTTTAGTCTTTTATCCCATTCATCCGGACCATCCATGCGTCAGTTCTACTCTACTACTACACTCTTCACACCATCTACCTTTATATGTTTCGTGTCGATTGATGGGGGATACATCGAAGCCCTCCTTTGATGGATTTCATCCTATCGACTTTATCTCATTATCCAAGTTTGAAATCTAGAAACAACTCAGTACCCTCGGCCTCATAGACATCAGTGGCAGGCTCCCTTGCATTTCAACACTGGGTTTGCATCATTGGATCATGTTGAATGAATTTACAAGTGCTTGAATTCAACTCATTTATTCATACTCGTTATATTGTACTTGGTATCTTGGGGTCCATCATCATCATTGGTGGTTCCCTTGCGTATGTTAACGATATATATCAATGACTGATAATTAGATGATTTCTACCATGCTCGACCTCAACTCATTGATTCACATGTTGTAGATTCATACCAACGGGATTTGGGCTGAATACCTTGGGTTGGGACCACCACATTCCTTGATGGAATTCCCTCCCAAGCTGTGATGGAATTATTCCTGAGTACTTCAAAGATTTATCATACATTGAGTGCTCTCACTGATTTATATACTGTGACATAGATCCACATTTGCACTTGGTCATGGCTATGATCTCACTTGTGACATTGATACACAATGTATTATTTCATGGTCATCATCCATTTGTTTTCTTCATGCATGGATCCACAGTGTATTTTTGGCATCTATGCTTTGTTTCTCTTACTGAGCATGGGTATACCCACCTTGGGAATGTTCTTATTATGAAATATTTATCATGGTTTATTTCTAGGTTCTTTCACCCACATCTTTGTTATTTTGTTCGTAAAGTATTCCAGCCATCAAACACCTCTTCTAACCCCGCCCTTTAGAGGGAATCTGTTATACAATTATTTTCCACTTGATCACTTGATGGGCATCATCTACACGTCAATAGTTTGAAAAACTGAACCATACCACTTTTCCCCTGAGTTTGCAGTACCTTTTTTCCTATTTATTGGTTTCCCCTTTACAACCTATGACCAAAAAGTAGTGGTCTCTCCTTTTTCTCTTGCAAAGGGAAACCGATCACTCCTTACAAGAATGTAGGGCACGACCAGGTTTGTTACTCTCTATTTAGGATTGGTTTTGGGAGATGATATTAAACCCCACATTTTTCTTGGTTTGACCTCAGGAAGCTTTTCATCTTGGGCATGGAGATATTATCCCAATTACCCTTTGATATTATCTCTATTATCCTATCAATAATGGGGGTCTCTCATGGGAAAGGGGAGAAGAAATCATAAAGAAAACTTATTCATACAGTTTGATTACGAATCTTTGGCAATGAACTTGGGAAAGGATTGCATCAAATTGTTTTGTAAGGTGTAATCCATTTTATTTGATCAATATAAGATGTACAAGATTTTTACCTCTACTTGGATGTGTATCTACTTTTTATGGTCCCTTGTGGATAATTAATGTTTTCATGTGTTATGACACATTATTAGATCTATCATTAATTTATACATGATTAGTTTGATCTTGTGAAAGTTTTTTGTGTCTCCATGTGTGTAGATCTAACCTGGTAAGAGAAAAGGGCATCTTTGTAGAAGCTAATAGCTAAGGACCGTGTAGGGAAAATAGATGGATCACTAGGTAAGCTTTTCATTCCATCAACATATATATTATTTTCATGTATGAATTAGATCTAGAAAAAACTATCGTTTACATCTCTATTTTTCTTAGGTCTAGGAAGAACCTAAGGGAGTTATCTCCTGTAGGGTGAAAATATCCTACAACAACCCACCCCCAACAAGAGGGAAGGTCCCAAATATCTCTAGGAAAAAAAATGAACATGTGTGCACAAGGTGATATGAGAGATGATATATTCAGTGGAAGACACCCTGAGCTAGGGTTGTCAAAGACATAACAAAGGGATCTTCTGCACTAAATTGAGAATACTTCCACATTTGGGAGTTTCTATATAGAAAGAACCTTTTTGGTGTGGTTTAATATTACACGATTCCCATCTCCCCTAGCAATTGTTTCAACCTCCCAATGGCTCCAACATTGTGGAATTGTCAGAAGAAAAAATGTAACATATTTATATGGAATGACAAGGTCAGAGTGTGATGGGGAAGCATAAGGGGATCAACCTTCCAACTTGCATTATAGAAAAATAGTCAACATCAAGCACACTTTAGAATCAAAGAGATTCTTCAATATAATTCCCTTACTATTAGGCCATCACAAGTACATTTGAACCCAAAATATGACGGATGGGATGTCTGATTTTCAACTATTAGGAATCTATAATCCGATGACTTTGGTTTTTTAAAATCATTGCTAACATCGCCTCGGATATCCGACAGAGAAATCCACTGTAGAATTTTCGACATTCCTCCATCGAAAATTCTATGCCATTTTTTAACATGTAAATCATCTTGTAGGTGTCGGACACCATAATCTGACACATTAATCTAACACCCTAATCTAACACCCTAGCTCATCGGACGTACAACAATGTCTTCAAACTTTGTTTTATTGACATCTCTTAAATGGTGTCGGAAGGGTTGATAGCCATGTTGGTTAGTTGATGGCTTGGAAATGTTTAAAAAAACAAAATCGATACTCATCATACCCAGAACAATATTTGTTATTACTAACTAGATTAGACTAGTATGTCCTATGATCAATTTTGTCATCACAGAGGTTGTGCTTAGGCTTCCCATTTCCAAGTGCTTATTCATTTGGAAAATGTAGACTTTCAAATTGACCATGACTGAATAATTCATCTATCATACCTTCAAACTAAAAGTTGACAGTCATCACGTTGTAGTCTAGGTTCATTTCCCCATTATGAAAATATCTTGGTCTGGATGATCATTGAAAAAAAGTGTGAGATTTTTTTCTCATTGAATGTTTGGAGTTCTCTTTCATAAACCCCCTTCTTATGTGATGCAACACCCCTACCTTGACAGGGTCTGCTTGACCTCTCGATCTATGGATCTTCAATTCCCCTGATCCAAAGTGGCTCCTTTAGTTCCCACTCGAACCTTCGACACAATATATCCACAGGTCCTTTTCAGAAGTTACACATGTGTGAACGAGCACTAGGCATGAACCTGTGCTCTTTGTGACCAACCATCGTGACCACAACCTAAAACCAAAAGCTGCTTCGCATTTCGCGATATCAGGACTCCTTCTACAAGGCATCCTGACTCCTCCAATCTTCGAAATCCCAAAATGGGCTAACGGTCTCTAGCTCCTCCCTTAACTTCTCTTGATGTCACCCTCAGTTGTGACCTAGGGCCCAATGTTTTGGTGCCTTGGGATTTTTAATATCAGGGATTTGCAATGCAAATTTCTCCCTTCGCCCGATAGCCGAAATCGTGATATTCCTTTTCTACCGATAAATGGTCTTGATCCTTCCACGATCTGATGGTCCAGATTTTGCCAGGATTTTGCAACTTGTGATTCTTGATTGCAAACTCCTCCACACTCCTGACTTCCAAAAATCCAAAATCCAAAGTGTTTGATCGACGAATCTCTCCCAATAGGATCTGATGACTGCTACCTCTCTCTATCTTGCTAGTGTTGAAAGACACTCAGCCTTAACTTTTCTAGATATTTGCTATATCCAATGGCCCACGAAATTTCGGTGATTCTCCCTCTGAGAATTTCAACCATCCGTTCAAACTTTCAATGATTCCCAGTCAAGGAACTTTGCATCTTTTACTTCTGAACTTAAATTTTGTGAGGTTATACTTTTCTGCAAACTCAAGCATTCATAGGAATTCTTTCACGCACTCCTTGTGGCCTCCATGATAATCATTGATTATCTGATGTCTCCTAACTATGCACACTCCTTGTGACAAAAGTTCTTCAACCACTCTCCTTGGTTGGTAAAGTCTAATACTTCAATTGGCCTACACACACCTTGCGCGACTCTATGATATACTTTCACTTATGTTGGTGTAATAACAACAGTAGCCCTCCTAAGCTTTTCTGAGGTGAAATTGAGAATCTCGTCAACATACTCCTTGCGGACTTTCATTGCACTCCTTCCAGGAATTCTCAGGAAGAGAAACAATTGAAACTTACACTCTCCCTCTCACGGACTTCATACATTCAATATGAAATCATAGATACACACACAACATTGAAACAAATGCACAACAGAGTATATAAGAAAACTATAAACATATCATTCAATAGATGCAAACAGTGACCATAACAACACCATGAAATTGGATCAAAGCATTCTTATATTAATTCAAGTGCTTCTGTACATCGATTCAATAGCACCAACTATCTACTCATACAAATTTTAAAATCTTTGTTCTTCTCTGCTCTCCTATGCTCTCTTACTCTCCTATCTTACAATGAGAATAATGATACAATAAAATTACATACGAGGGAAATTTCTAGAGTTTTCCCTCTTACAACCTCAAGCTATCTAATCGAATTAAATCCTAAACATACTTTACATTGATTACATTAAATGTCTACTATCGACAGATGAGAGAAAACGCTCAAGATCTGTGTTACAATATCCAAACCATAAAAGAAAAAATATATTTTCCAGATATTACATTAACGTTTCCTCTTTTGAAATTCAAGACGTCTTCAAAATGCACGCTGGTGAATGTCTAGTTATCTCCCACTTGCGCTTGCTTGTGATGCTCCTACATCGTACTCCTCTAGATGAAAAATTCATGCACTCCTGTTCATAATCTCTTGCACTGTCTGTCCATGTTTTTGGATATTTGCTTCACTTTCCCAACTGGAATCTTCAATTGGGTGTCCTTTCCACTTTACCAAATACTCAAAATATGTCTTCCTCCGGGTTTTCTTGTCAACTCTCTAGTCAATGATCTTTTCCATTTGTGGATTTTCAGCTACATGCATTTGTTTGACCCACTAAACTTATTTTTTATTCTCTTCTTTTCCTGCTTCATCTTCTCTGTAAGGATACAAATCTGCTATGTTGAATATGGGTGATATGCCCACACCATTTGGCAATTCTATCTCATAAGAATTTGCCTCAAATTTCCGTAAAATATCAAACGGCCCTATCTTTTTCATCTCCAGTTTATTGTATGTTCCCCTTGGGAACCTTTCTTTTCTTATATGTGCTAAGACTAAATCTCCCACTTCGAATTGAAGCTCTCTTATGTGTTGATCTTCTCTATGCTTGTATTCCTGGTTGGAATTTTGTAACCGCTCTTTAATCTTATTGTGGAGCTCCTGCATCTCTACTGCAAAATATTATTCTCTGTCACTTCTAAACTCCCTCTGCTCTAAGTCTCTCAACTCAAATAATCCTCTTGACATCATTCCATACATTATCTAGAATGGGCTATGTCCTGTGCTTCTGTTAGGTGAATCTTTATATGCAAATTCCGCTTGTGGCAGAATCTGATCCCATTGGTTGTGATGTTCAACTACCAAACTCCTCAATAAGTCCTTTAAAATTCATTTTACTACCTCAGACTATCCATCTGTCTGAGGGTGATATGCTGAGCTAAAAGATAAATCTGTCCCCAGCTTCTTCCATAGTGTCCTCAAGAAATGACAAACAAATTTGGTATCCCTGTTCGAAACAATACTTTTGGGTAAACCATGAAGTTAAACAACTTCTTTGAAAAACAGATTTGCAATGTGTGTTGCATCACTGGTTTTCTAACATGGAATGAAATTTTCCATTTTTTAGAATCTATCGACTACCACGAATCTGTAATCACAACCTCTATGTTTCCTAGGCGTTCCTAACACAAAATCCATGCTTACTGCATCCCTCGACCTCTCTGTTATTGGCATTGGTTGATACAATCCTGTATTCTATCTTTTCCCCTTTGCGTGCTGGCAAATTATACATATGTTGACAAATTTCTTGACATTTGTCCTCATCCCTAGCCAATAATATAAATTTTTCATTTGCGCAAATGTTTTTCCATGGCTGAAATGTCTAGCCAATCCCCCACTATGTTTTTCTTTTATAAGGTTTTCTCTCATAGAACTCTTCGGTATACACAACTAATTTCCTTTGAATAATAGTCCATCCTGAATCAAATATTCAATCCAATGGCTTCTGTCTCTCAGAACAAGATTCTCACATGCTTCATAAGCATCCTTGAAATCTGAATCATCTTTGGTACATATCCTTAAGGGTATCAAAACCTAAGGTCTTCACATGAAACTCTTACAGAATCAAACATTTCATGCTTAACGCATCAACAACCTTGTTAGCAGTTCCATAAATGTGCTTTATAACAAAAGTAAATTTCTACATAAACTCAACCCATTTTGCATGTTTCTTGTTCAATTTCTCCTATTTGGTTATAAATTGTAAATCATGATTGTCGCTATACAAAACGAACTCCTTCAGAACCAAGTAGTGCCTCCATTTCTTCAGCACTTGTATGAGTGCACAAAACTCTTTATCATACATGGGATATTTCATCTTGGTCTCATTCACCTTCTCACTGAAGCATGCAATTGGCCTATTGTCCTGACTTAAGACTGCTCCAACCACAAATCCACTTGCGTCACATCTGACTTGAAACATTTTACTAAAATTTGGCAGAACCAGAACTCGTTGTTAAGTTATCTTCTCCTTTAACAACTTGAAACTTTTCTCTGCTTCCTCTCTCCAGTGAAAAGATTTATGTCTTTTCTTTATTGTGTCCATCATTGGTGCACTAATCCCACTAAAATTTCTAATGAACTTCCTATAAAAACTGGCTAATCCATGGAAGCTTCTTACTTCAAAGATATTCCTTGGTGACAACCATTCTTTGATCACTTTTACCTTCTCAGGATCCATCTTCAACTCATTCGAAGAGATCTCAAAACCCAAATAAATGAGTTCTTTCTTCATGAAAGACGAATTCTTCGGATTTATTAGCAACTTCTCTTGCTGGAACCTCATCATCACTAGAGTTAAATGTCTCAAATGTTCTTCCTCAGTCTTACTGAAGATCATTATATTATCAAGATACACAATTACAAATTTTCCAATGAAATCCTTCAAGACTTTGTTCATTAATCTCATAAAAGTACTTGGCACATTCATCAATCCAAACGGCATGAAAATCTATTCATACAACCCCTCATTCATCTTGAATGTTGTCTTCCATTCATCACCTTCCCTCATTCTAATCTGATGATATCCGCTTTTCAAATAAATCTTTGAAAAAAACTTTTCTCCACTCAAGCAATCCCATCAAGTCATCCATCCTAGGTAAATAAAATCTATACCTAATGGTAATTTTGTTTATAGCCCTCGAGTCTGTACACATCCTCCATCCACCATCTTTCTTCAGACTTAACACTGTTGGCACAACACATGGACTCAAACTTTCTCTAACCAATCCTTTGTCCATTAAATCTTGGACTTGCTTCTTGACTTCCTCATTATCCTATGACGTCAGTCTGTATGCTGATTTGTTTGGTAAAATCACTCCTGGTATAAGGTCAATTTGATGGCTTATACTTCTGATGGGTGGCAACAAACAAGGTAAATCATCCACCACTATATCAGCGAAATTCTCCAACAATTCTTGAATTTCTTCAGGTAGATCATCTATTGAGGTACTGGTCAAGATGACTCTAGGTTTTCTTACCACATCAAACTGTGCTTCTTGATCTTTCTTGACTTCATCCATAAGTTCCTTCCCACCCATGAGAAGTATCGTATTGCTTGTTTCTTCTTTCACCTTCTTGTCTTCAATTGGAAGCAACATATGTGTCCTACCATTCTTCTCCAAGGTGTATGTGTTCTTTCTTTCATCATGAACAACATTTATGTCCTATTGCCAAGGCCTCCCCAGCAAAATATGACAGACATCAATGGGAATGACATCACATAAGATATCATCTCTATAACCCCCTATCTCAAATTCAACTAAAAATTTGTTTAGTGACTATTACCTGATGTCCCTTTTGCAACCACGAAACCTTGTATGGGCTCGAATGTGCAACTATCTCCAATTCCAGCTTTTCCACCCTCTCTATGGATACTAGATTATATGTGCTTCCACTATCAACTATTACCTTGCATAACCTATCCTTGGTTTTGCAAGTAGTTCTAAATAAATTGTTCCTCTAGAATGGATTCTCCATCTCTTTCTCTAGCTTCAAGAGAATTTTTCTCATCATTAAAGATCTTCCACCTTCTACATCTTCCGCCTCAACATTTCTCCTTTACACTTCTGAAATGTGAGCTTTGCCTCCTCCATCTCTTTTTCTATCAGGACATTCCCAAGATTTGTGTTCGATATTTCCACAGACAAAACACTTTATTTGACCTACTCTGCCTCTTCCTCTTCCTCTTGCTGGCGGAAAAGTGTTCCTATCGGCATATTGTCTTCCTTGTGAACTTCCTCCCCTTTCTAGGCGGTTATGAGGTTTCGTTTCTTCATCCTTGGGATTCTATACTCTATCTTGGGCAATTGCTTTGCCTCTTCTCTGACATCTACCTCTTCCTCTTTGACCTTTCTTTTGGGCCAATTTTGTTAATGTTTAAGACATTATTATAGATGTTTGCATTTCATTAGATAACAATAGCATAATCCAAGATCACTGAGAAATCCACAATTACAAGAGACACAACATTTATCCCGGGAAACCCTCTAGGGGAAGAAAACCCAGCAAAACTTCCTTAATATAGATAGCCAATACAATGCCAAGAGATCTCTTAAACTAATACATAAATTCCTCTCCCATATATACTCCACTCTCTCTCTCCTTCTTCTCCAGCAGCAGATCTAAACTTGTCTCTCAACATGAGCAAGTGAATTGTATCTAAGTGAGGTGCTAGCCTCCTTTATTTATACAATTCTGGCACGTGTGAAGTGTCTCTTCACTGGCAGGGCCAACTTCTCAAACTGGGTGGGTAAACCCGCCTTTATTATATTTATGGGCTTCTTTAATATTTGTGCACCGACTTCTTATTCTGTCTATTACAATTGTCTTTTGACCAATATGCAAAAGGGGATTTAGTCCTATTACAATAACCGACATGATCAATCCACAATGGGTATTGATCCTATGAATAATATATCAATAATAATAAGAATACTCTGTGCAGTTACATTATTTCAACACTCCCCCTTAACAAGAAGGGTATTCTTCAGTAGCATCATGCGAGAGAGAGAGGACAACATCATCAACAACATCAAGTGGGTGAGAGGAAAACATCATCAATATCATCTTGGAACACTGAATGGCATATCTATAAATCATTGGAATTTTTCTTCATCGGCAACATCATCATTCTCAAAGGAATGCCACCATCATCTACATCAATATGTATTAGTATAAAAACTGATACATCATCATCATCACAGCACAAGGTTGGCTCATCATAATACAAGACTGGCTTTACGTCACATCTGTCAATATGGAAGCTCAGTACTTGTCTCATATCAATGTCTTTCTTTACGTCACAACACTCAAGATGGAAGCAAGATACTAGACTAGATTTACGTCACAACTATCAAGCTGGAAGAACAGTACTAGTCTCATCTCGTCATCTTGCTTCACACCACAACACTCAAGATGGAAGCAAGATACTCGTCCTACTCTATGTCACAACCATCTGGTTGGAAGCAGGATACTAGACTGGCTTTACGTCACAGCTGTCCAGCCAGAAGCTCAATGTTAGTCTCATCATATTACCTTGCTTTACATCACAACCATCAGGTCGGAATCAAGGTACACATCTTGCTTTATGTCACAACCATTAGGTTGGAAGCAGGGAACTATACTTTCTTTACATCGCAACTATACAGCTGGAAGCATAGTACTAGTCACACATCATCTTTCTTTACGTCGAAACCATCAGGTCGGAAGCAAGGAACATCTCATCTTTCTTTACGTCTGACAACTAGGTCAAAAGCAAGGAACATCTCATCTTTCTTTACGTCTGACAACTAGGTCAAAAGCAAGGAACATATCATCTTTCTTTACATATAACAACTAGGTCAGAAGCAAGGAGCATCTCATCTTTATTTATGTTTGACAACTAGGTCAGAAGCAAGGAACATCTCATCTTGCTTTACGTTTGACAACTAGGTTAGAAGCAAGGAACATCTCATCTTTCTTTACGTCTGACAACTAGGTCAGAAGCAAGGAACACATCTCATCTTGGTTTAAGTCTGACAACTAGGTCAGAAGAAAGGAACATCACATCTTGCTTTACGTCTGACAACTAGGCTAGCAACAAGGAACACATCTCATCTTTCTTTACATCTGACAACTGGGTCAGAAGCAAGGAACACATCTCATCTTGCTTTACGTCTGACAACTGGGTCAGAAGCAAGGTACACGTCCTTCTTTACGTCACAACCATAAGGTCAGAAGCAGGGAATATCTCATCACAGTAGCTACTCCCCCTTTCGAGGAAGCTCCTTTCGGACTATGCCAAGATTATCTCAGAAGTACTCAAACTTCACACGAGATAGGGGCTTGGTCAACACATCAGAAACTTGTTCATCTATGCTAATTTACTAGAGTTTTAAGGCTCCTCTTTGTACCATGTCATGGATGTAATGATAGCGGATCTCTATGTGCTTCGACCTGTCGTGGAATACATGATTCTTTGTCATCTTTATGCAGCTCTGGTTGTCACATAGAATCAAGTTTTCTCTCATCTCTAAGTCAAATAGGCTGGTCAAAAACTTTCGAAACCATATGGCTTCGTAGCTGGCAGAACATGCAGCAATGTATTCTGCTTCCGTTGTACTGAGAGTAATACTAGATTGCTTCCTACTCTGCCATGAGATCATAGTTGATCCCAAACTGAAACAACATCCTGAAGTGTTTTCCTGTCAGAAACACTTCCTGCCCAATCTACATCAGTATATCCACTCAATGTGAAATCATGATCTACATCATAGATGAGACCATAATCTATTGTACCTTTAAGGTACATCATCACATGTTTTGCAACCACTAGGTGAACACATCTGGGTTCTACCAGAAACTAACTCAATGCGTTCACGGAAAAACAAATGTCTGGTCTGGTGTTCGTCAGGTACATCAGCGATCCAATAATCTGTCTGTATAGTATGGTATCGATCAATTTTGACAAAGTATCGACCAGCAGCATCAACTTCACTTCCATGGGTGTATTTATGGGCTTGCATTACAACATGTCGAATCTCTTCAAGATTTCGACCATGTACTTCCCTTGGTTAAGGAAGATCCTCTCAAGACTCTACCATACCTCAAGACCTAAGAAAGAATGCATTAGGCCAAGGTCTTTCATTTAAAATTCTGAGGCAAGTCTCTTTTTACATTCAGTGATAAGCTTTTCTTCTCCAGTTAAGAATAAATCATCCACATATAACAATAAGATTACTAGCTCATTGTTCATGATTTTGAAGTAGAGATTAGAGTCTGCTTTACTCTTGGTAAAGACTAAGCTCGTTAAGAAATTGTCTATATGGTCATACCAAGCTCTAGGAGCTTGCTTCAATCCGTATAAGGCTTTCTTCAATCTGCAAACATGAGACTTCATGTCTTTAGCCTCAAATCCTTGAGGTTGACCTATATACACTTCCTCTTCGATAACACCATTTAGGAATGTTGTCTTTACATCCATCTGGTGTAGCTTCCACTTCATCTTAGCTTCAAGAGCTATGATGGTTTTGATCGAAGTGTATCTGGCCATACGAGCGAATGTCTCTTCAAAGTCAATGCCTTCCTTCTGGGAAAATCCATGAGCAACAAATCTTTCTCAATACTTCCATCAGCAACATGTTCTATTTTGAAGAGCCATCTGGAGGATACCCCATCTTTATTCTTCGGTTTGGGAACTATTTCCCATACTTCGTTCTTCATTATGGATTGGTATTCCTCTATCATGGCATCAGCCCATTCTTTCCTTTGAATGGCTTCTTCAAAGAAGGTAGGCTCCTCTTCTAGGAGATCACACATAAAATCCATATAACTAGATAATGGCTTTGGTCTTTTCACCTATCTCATAGTTCCTTGGGGAACACCGTACTTCTCTCCATATTGAATAATCTCTCTAGCCCAAGCTGGCTTTCTTTTATGGAGGATAGTCATATGAGGAGGTTCTTGCACTTCTACTATATCATGGTCTTCTAGAAGTTCCTCATCAGGGGAAGTTACGACTTCCCTTACTAGTTCTATAGCTCTGGGAACCTCCCTCATTGCAGTATTGGGGATTACAGGTTCCTCTTCATATACCTCTTCAAGATGGCATAGTTTAGATTTCTTGAGCGCTTCATATTCATCAAAGGTCACATCCCTAGTGATCTCAATGTGATGTTGACCTGGTATATAGATTTTGAATGCCTTGGAGACCTTACAGTATCCCACAAATATTCCCTTCTTTCTTGAAGGGTCCATCTTGTTTCTCTTTTCTTTAGGTATATGAATAAACACTGGACAACCAAATATTTTGAGATGGCTTACCTCTGGCTTCTTTCCGATGAATGTCTCTTCCAGTGTCTTGAGCCCAAGTGCACTATGGGACAATCGTTTTTTCACATAAACAACTGCCATTGTTGCTTATGCCCATAAGCACATAGGAAGATCTTGATCATGGATCATAGTCTTCACAGCTTCCAGTATGCTTCTTGTTCTTTTGTTTAGCTACACCGTTTTGTTGGGGATTATAGGGAGTAGTGAGTTCCCTATCGATCTCAACATCATTGTAGAAGTTCACAAACTCTTTTGAGGTATATTCTCCTCCATTATCTGACTTGAGTATCTTAATATTTCTTTCAGAAAGGTTCTCTATCAAGGCTTTGAATTCCTTGAACTTGATGAACACTTCAAATATATCCAGGTCTTATGAGAGTAATCATCAATGAATGATACATAGTATACATACCCACTAATGGAGGAAAATGGCACTGAGCCACAGACATCTGAATGAATGCACTCTAGGGGTCCTTCTTCCTTGCTGTCTTTCTTCGGAAACAGGTACTTGATGTTCTTCCCTTATGCACATCCATTGCATATGCCTTCATGGTCACCTTTGAGTTATGGTAAACATGTGACCTCTTTGCATATGTATGGTAGCGCCTTGTATTTGATGTGAGATAATCTTCTATGCCAAAGTTCACATTGATTCTTCAATGGCATGGGTCATGGCAGTTTCTTAGTGACCCTTTAGCTTATGCAAGCCACCTTCTTCTTTTCCAATGATGATTGCTTCATTTATGGTCTTTCCTTTAGCATGTTTCCTTCTGCAACCTTCACTATATCTTTCCTCAGGGTTATTACATGTGACCTGGAGCAAGGTCAAAAAACCAACAAGTAAGAATAATATCCTTCTGATAATATAAAGCAATAGCATGAACAATCATCACAGTAGCTTCTTTATAGCTATCACTTATAATTTATCTGAAGCAAATATTAAAGGTAAGGAATACAATACGAAATGAGGTCAATACTCTCATGGTGTTGTGACCTATCATTCTTCCATGACAACTTGGAACTAACACATGGGGTTTCTCCTAGAGGAGGTGTTAGTTGTATCAAGCAAAGCATTTACCTCTATATTCTCACATGCTATCAAGTAAAATACTTTACGACGACTGCTATTTCAACTATAGTCATCAACTTGTCATTTGTACCTTTGAATTTTATTAATATTGATTAATCAAACCTAGAGCCTTGTCCTCAAGAATGAGTGCTTGCTTTTCTTCCAGGTCTGCTTCACTCAAGTGACAAGCGCTTTCTTCAACCTATATGTTGTACTAAGACAATACACTATCTTGAAAGAAGGTTAGGTTAGAGGATAAGCTCTATGATCAAATTTTAATCCTTCTAATAATTTTATCATAGCTTCAACATGCAATACTAATCAAGATAATGTCATTGACAAATAGATGCATATCAGAATGATCACACCTGGGTTGTATCATTCCTCTGAATGTGTTGGATCTTGAGATCCTTCTGGATCTATGGCAAGAGATCCCTTCTCCTGCAAATACTCTTTAGGGTTTAACCATTAAACATATGTGAGTACATACCTCTGATAGCATTTGCAGGTAGTGGCTCCATCTGGTAGTAGTGTTAATCATTGCCAACTCTTAAGAAAACTTCAAGGGTGATTACAACTGGTTCTACGGCTGCAAATGCAACTGATGCTACAAATGCCACTAGTTCTGAAACTGTAACTGCAACTACAACTTGGGGTTTTATGAAGAAACCCTAATTTTTCAAAATTTGAATTTTGAAATTCTGATCCAGGGGATAGATGTGCTGAGCTAAGGCGAGTATGCTAGTGTAGTCAGAATTTTGAAAATCCAACTTTTACCCCGTCAAACTTGATCTGCAGATTTCTGGTGCTTCTGGTACTCTGGTACTTCTAGTACTTCTAGTACTCTGGTTTTTTGGTACTTTGTTAAACTAGGGTTTCACTTTTTAGGAGATCTAGCCACTAAAAAGGTGCACTGAGAGTGCCAAACTGATCCTTAGGGGAGGGCACACTTTTCTATATGGTTTCGGGGATGAAAAGCTTCACCATCAAAAAGACCTAATTTTCATGTACAGTAACAGTGACATTTTTCACTTGTGAAAGATGCTTCCTTCAGCTTGGCTCTGATACCATGTTAATGTTTAATCCATTATTATAGATGTTTGCATTTCATTAGATAACAATAGAATCATCCAAGATCACTGAGAAATACACAATCACAAGAGACACAACATTTATCCTAGGAAACACCCTAGTGGAAAAAAACCCAGCAAAACTTCCTTAATATAGATAGCCAATACAATGCCAAGAGATCTCTTAAACTAATACATAAATTCCTCTCCCAGATATGCACCACTCTCTCTCTCCTTCTTCTCCAGCAAAAGATCTAAACTTGTCTCTCAAAATGAGCAAGTGAGTTGTATCTAAGTGAGGCACTAGCCTCCTTTATTTATACAAGTATGGCACGTGTGAACTGTCTCTTCACTGGCAAGGTCGGCTTCTCAAACTGGGTGGGTAAACCCACCTTTATTATATTTCAAAAAGGACCCACACCATGATAGTGAGAGTACAGAAAATCAAAAACCAATGAACAAGCAATTATAAAAACCCAATCCACTCTTTCAATGAAAACAAAAATAACAAGCAAACCAATCTAGTCTTTTCAATCACATAATAAAAGTGATATTTCAAACAATAAGAAAATGATAAAGACCAATAAACTCAACTTTCAACCGATCGCCGGTCCTTAACCAATCAAGCACACTTAGATTCCAAAATCAAAGAGTATAGCGTTGCCAAGAAAAGTCAAGAAATGAAAGTCAAGAACAAGTGGCAGGAAGAGCCTTTGAAATCCTAAGACCATTCGTGCATGAAAATGAAGACAAGAAGAACATCAATCAATGGTCCAAGAGACTCTTTTTAAGCATCTAAACTGATCAGGGCAATTCAAGATGCAAAAACTCAAATCCAAAATTTTGAAAAAATGAGTTCGCAGGCTGGCAATATTACACAGTGCGAGAATTAGTGATTCTCACAGGTGACTCTTGAGCAGAGTGCGAGAACCTCGCACTGGACCTAAAAGTAGGGTGTGAACCCTATAGATTCTCGTAGGCTACTATGAAGTGCAGTGCGAGAATGTCTGAAACTTGTCAAATTTTTGGAAAAAGACAACAAATTTGAGGAGGCCTCTGGACCCAGAGGGTCTATTAGGGTATCTTGAGGACTCAGAGATTGATATGAATGGAGAAAGGTAAGACAAGAACAAATGGCCAAGGAAAATACCAAAAACCACAAAGAAAACGGGTTATACTCCCCAATGGAGTCGCCAATTTTGTTATCGGACTAATCGGTATGTGCAAACACTAACAGATCTCCCTAGATCGACCTAGATCTAGAACAAAACAAGACAGGACATGACTCTTTCCCTAAGTTTTGACCATTGAATTAGCTAGTAGGAAGGAACAAGTAACATACCTTAGTATCGCTTCCTAGGGTCTCTGTTGTTCTCGCTTCGCTCCGGTGCTCTCCTGAGATCAAGATCAAGACAACACAAACCAATCAAAGTGAAGATAGCAAAATATATTCAACTGTCAACTTATGTGTATGATCAAGGAATTACACAATAAAGTGAGAATAGCTTTATGGGAAAGGGACATGCCACTGTATCATATTAATTGAAAGTAAAGATTACAACCTGATAGCCTTGATGTCGCAAGCTTCCTTTCAATGGCTCTTGGCTCCAACACACACACTTGATCAATCCTTGCATGAAGAAGATCAAATCTTCTTGATAGACTTGCTAGAGTCTCCAAGATGTTGTTCAAGCTAAGTCCTTCACACAATTCTTTCACCAATTCTCCATTGAATCTTGCTTAACCTTTTCCATGAGAATTCCCTCAATATATAGGAGAGAATGAGCTAGTTACTTGGATAAGAATGATCCCAAAATATCAGGGAATCCAGTACAAGGATAACCATTTGAATGCCAACCCATTCTTCTATAAGATTCCCTTATAGAATCATCGAGAATTCATCTTTTTCCATACTTTAGGACAAGTTCGCACCTTAGCTATTTAGCACAGTGCGAGAAGTTTGCACCCTGGCTTAAGGAAGCCTGCGAGAATGGGTCATTCTTGCACCCTAATATATTAGCAGCCTATGAACCCTCTTCAAAAGTGAGTTTTCTGGGAAGAGATGAAAGTAACTTTTCTCAGGAGAAAGTTCTTATGAAGAGCCTGAGTACACCATCATTAATACACCATCATGATGACCAAAATCATGGGTAACAGAATGCCCCCCAAAGTATGAGGTTGGAATTGGTGACAACCAAAAGACTTTGTAAGTTGCATGTGTGTGTCGGAAACCAGTAGCACACCTAATCGGAAACCTGTGAACAACCAAGCATCTGCAGAATATCATATATACCAATTCTGAGGTAGGCATTCCCATACTCAGATCACAAACAGATGACAATTGTAGACATGGGTCATGGCCACCAATCATACACTCTGGATCCATGTCGTTAAAATATAGCATAGCCACCAGGAATACACTATGGATCTATGCAAAAAAAATCAAATTGAGACGACATAGCCACAAGACATACACAGTGGATCTATGTGTCACAGATTATACATTCTCCATCGCAACCTAGACAAAGAGATGATATCCAGGGTCTTCAATCTCATCGCCGAAAGTACGAATCTAACCATGTGATTACATGTGTTGAAGTTGAAGATGGCAGAAACCACTTGATTGCCGGTCATTGATGAAACCGTTAACAAGTGCGAGGGAAATCACCAATGATGTCAATGACTCCCAAGGTACTCTAGTACAATCCATCGAGTGTGAATGAATGATTTGAGGTCAAACATCCAATGGAATCTTTCGATCAGGGGTCAATGATGTAAACCCACTGTCGAAAGCGAGGAAACCTGCCATTGAGGTATGCAAGCTCCAAGGTACCAAAGAATTTCTAAGTCTTGATTCTGGATAATGAGCTGAAGTCGATGGAACAAAACTCGTCACAGGAGGGCCTTGATGTATCCCCCATCAATGACACGAAATGAGTAACAAATTTTGAAAGTGAAACAGAGTATGATGTAAGTTGGACCAGACACATGGAAGGATGACACGGAGAGAATGGACAACTGCAGATGGCCAACTCAATAGAGGTTTCAGATGGACTTCTCTTGAACATATGAATGACACGACCAATGATTTGGAAACATTGACTCAAAGATGACACAGGGAATGACCTTGTAACAAATCGAATGAGAGACAAATTGATTTCCCAAACCGGCTTCAAATGATGAATAGGGAATGTCCTGTTCAAGAGCGACACTTACTGCCAATCAATACGAAGATGAAAACATATCCCTTTCTCGAATTTTCCCCCACCATTTCTGGCGAGTACCTCTTTATTTTTACGCAAGCTTGAGGAGGATAACATATCTTTGTTGATATAAGCTTATCGTTCGGATAAGTCCTTCGGAGTATGTTTAACGAACCCTAAGAAGGAGTGGTTCAGTCCCATTACGGGTCTGTCAATGTTTGTTTAACGAGTCCAGAGATAGAAAACTTGAAGGTTTTTCATGATTATAGATTCTGGAAAAACAATTAAAAAAGAACTCTCTCGGTTCCTTTTTTGTAAAATAGTCTGGTGAGACCGAAAAAGAGATAAATTATCGCTCACCAGATACTTTCTTCAGATACTTTATCGAGCGTGAAAATAGCAAGGTCTCTCGGCTATCTTTTCATGTTTAGAGAGTCTGAAAAGAGCTTAAAGAGGACTCCAGGGGGGTTTTTTTTTCGTATAACCTTGTTGAGCCTGAAAAAGTGATAAAAGTATGCTCAATCGCGTTCTCATGTATTTTTGAGCGCAAGAACGGACAAAGACCACGCTCGAGGTTTTATACAAAAACCATAAAAAACAATCAAAACATGCGATGGAAAAAGAAAAATTATGTATGCATCCTGGTACATGACCATCAAAGTCGTTACGCCTGCAAAAGTTACACTCAAAAGGGCATTAGGGATTAGGGTTTAATAAATAAATAATTATTAAAAAACCAAATAACATGGTAAAAGTAAATAAAAAGGAGTAAAACTCTTTTTACCATATCATTTTCACTTTTCCACTATTTGAGCCCAAAAACCTTCTTTTACCCTCGAAGTTCGACGTCAGATTGCAGGAGTTAAGAGCGTCCATTCATCGAGCCGTCAGCGATAGTAATGTAGGATCTTTGTCCTCTACTCTTTCATGGTTTAATTTTTCATTTTCATTGGTTAAAAATTCATCTTTGAGTTGGTTTTATGAGCCCTCTTGCAGGTGGGCTACACAGGACCTGCGAGAATGGTTCTTGAATGGCGTGAAAGGGAGCATGAAGAAGACAATGCTATTGTCGGAAATCATCCACCTACTATTGTTTCTTTGAGAAACTGTGGCCTTCTAAAGTACTTTCGTATCCCGGGCACGAGGGCCCAAGTTAGGTTATTAGAGTACCTTGTGCATATGTGGGATCCCGATCAACAGGTATTTCATGTGGGGGTCCACACAGTGTCCTTAGATATTGATGACATTTACTTTTTGATTGGACTGTCACGGCGTGGGCACTATGTGAGCTTGACTGGTAGCATAGGTGGTGGGCTATCCATGAGTGAGTACTACCGCATACACTGTGTTCCTGAGGCAGAGAGGAAGAAAGAAAAAGTAGCTATTTGGGGGGTACGGGATTTGACCCTCTGTACTATCTTGTTCACCATAGCTTGGATGGTGAGGAGATCTGCTCCTCACATGGCACTATAGAGTTACTTCCAGTATGCAATAGAGTGTACTAAACCTCGGGTTTTCAACTGGGTAGATGCAATTCTTCATAGTATAAAAAGGAAGTTGACCAAATGCAGACGAGGCAACCTGAAGAAATTCGGGTACGGATCTTTGTTAGTATCCTTCTTCCTTGAGAGGGTTCCATTACTAAGGCTGTAGGTGGAGTGGAATTTACCGGCTCCCAGGGATCCAAGAATGCTAAGATGGTGTCAGCCCATGGACTGACACGTAGCTGGACCGATCAACAAGTATGATGATACCTTCTTTGACTGGCTTCAACCATAGATGTTGATGGTTGACGATTATGCTTATGCCGAGTTGGATTTTCGAGGAGATCTGGACTTAGCACTACCAGAGGATGCTCAGTGGGGGGAACTTGGTAAGAAGTACACACATTTTTTTTCTTTTTAAATGTTTTTGTGAATTTTAATCATATTCAAATGTTTTTTATATGTTCATCCAAAGACTAAATACAAAATTCATTTTTGATGACACAGATGTTGGACCTTATCGACCTCCTGGTACTTCTCCCATTCAGTGGTGAGGAGAGGTAGTGGCAGTGCCAAAATATGTCGAGGATTATCAAGTAGTGGAACAAAATCTAGAGGGCCTGATCGCAGATATTCCAAACATGCCTCTTGAAGAGGTTCCATGACGCGAACAACGTCATACTATAGGAGTGTCAGGGTCCATGAGTCGACTGCTCCTTAGAGTTACCCAGGAAGTCATGTGTTACTGTGAATTTCATCCATGACATCGCTTTGTAGAAGCTATGAGCTTAAGATTTTGACATTTTGGTCTTCAAACAAAACTTTTTTTGTAAAAAACTCTTTTGATTGTTCTATATATAGACGGCTTCTACTGGTTTATCATGTGTTGTGTGAATATTGATGTGATCGATTTATAAATGATTCAAATGTCTGTCTAATACATAATTAGCCAATGCATCTGTTAATATATTTAGACATCTAGGAATATGTTGATATTCAATGTAATCAAAATAACGTTCCAAGAGGCAAATTCGCAAATACACACGGTACAAAGTAGGACTTCGAATAGTATAGACATTACTTAACTGTAGTACTACAAGCTGTGAATCAAGTCGCACAACCAAATGATGGATTCCGAGTGAGATAGCATCAATCAATAATTCAATAACGGTGCTATACTCCGCAATGTTGTTGGTCACACAGCTAAAACACACACCTCGTAAGGAGACAAGTTCATTTGTAGGGGCGTAAATTTCCCATGTAGTGGAAGCAAGGTTCTGAGTACTACGGCTAGCACCATCAGCGAAGCCAATATAGGGTAGTGAAGACTCCGACATCTGGAAATCAAACACAACGTCACATAAGGGCAGAGACCAGATAACGACAAAAGAAAGCTATAGTAACACACAAGAAGTATGATACATTAAAAATACAAGTACTAGTGCACAGATGATTTTATGCATAGTACTTCTTCAAGTACAACCCATTCTTGGGTTCACTCAAAGGGATACCATCATAATATACTAACTCATAAGCTCCTTTTTCCAAAACTTGTCGAACGATATAAGGACCTCGCCACATGGCTTCGAATTTCCCAGCTCCTAACATATCGCGATCTTGTTCATAGAGAAGAACAAGATCACCTTCAAAGAAAATGTGAGGCTTGACATGTTTGTCGTATTGGGCCTTGACACGCTTTTTCTGAGCTTCTATGACTAGGGTGTCATCATGTTGAGTTTCATCTAATCGCATAAGATACAATAGACGTTCTTCCTCAGTAGAAGTGTTGGGTAGGAGTTCAACAGCTAGTTTTAAAGAGGGTATCTCGCATTCAATCGGGAGAATGAATTCCACACCATAGACTAACCGGAAAGGTGTAAACCCAGTAGTGGACTTGACGGATGTCCGGTATGCTCACAATGCCGAAAACAACATTTTGTGCCAACTTGTTTTATGAATCCCTATCATTCGTCGGAGCATAGTTATGAGAACTTTGTTAATCACTTCGACTTGACCATTGGCTTGTGGGTAATAGGGCATTGAGTTATCATGGTGAATACCCAACTTTTCAGTAAGTTTGGACATCATAAAATTCCTAAAGTGTCTATCGTGATCAGTGACGATATCTTGGGGAACACCAAAACAAGCTATGACGTGATTAAAAATGAATAATGTTGCGGTCTTTCCAGTGTTGTCAAATGTCGACATCGCCTCAGCCCATTTCAGAAAGTAATCGACAGCTACAATAATGTAACCATGCCCCCCGGCCGAGTGAGGGTGACATGTCATGAAATTGATGCCCCATTTCGCAAAGGGACCAACTGAGACCACAGGGTGAAGAGAAGCAGGATGTGACCATATCTTGCTATTATAGGTCTGGCAAGCATGGCATTTTTGAACGGCAATTATCCAGTCGTTAAATAATGAAGGCCAAAAATACCCTTCTCGTAAGATCTTTTGGGAAGTAGCATACCCAGACATATGACCACCACAGGCTCCAGAATGGCAGTCATTCAAAGCTTTCTCAGCTTTGTCGAATGTTAGACAATGTTGAAAAACAGAGTCAATCCCTCGACGATAAAGAGTATCCTCGAGGATAATGTATTGACGAGCTTGGTATCATATTCGACGTCGTTTAGTACTGGACAAAGTTGGCCGAAAAGTCTAGGCTTGGAGATATATAATGATATTACCATACCAAAGATCATCAATGCTAATAAGGTAAAGAGATTCATTGGGTAATGAATCAGCTGCTACATTTTCCATTGCAGAATGGGGAAAGTCGCATATCAACTCAGCAAAGACTAAGGACTTCTTAGACTTGGCGTGTTCGAATTCCAAGTCAAACTCCTAGGGTATCACAATCCATTTGGAGTATTTTCCCCCTAGCAATTGACGAGTGAGAATGTGTTGCATAGGGTTGCAATGAGAAATCACTGTAGTCTTGCATGAGAGGATATAGTGCCGGAAGCGTTGGACAGCTTGGATGGCAACCAAGGCTAGTTTTTTGACATGTAAATACTTGATTTCAGTAAGCGTTAGACTTCAAATCAAGTAGTAGATAACATATTCGTCGTTAGCATCATCCTCTTGGATGAGAACCATACCAATGGTATAATCCGAGGCAACAAGGTAGAGGAAATAATCGCAACTGTAATTAGGGGGAAAGAGAAGCGAAGCACGCATTAGGGACAATTTCAAAGCTTCAAAAGCATTGTTGGATATGGTATCCCATATGAACTCTGAACCCTTTTTTAAGAGCCGCGTAAATCCATGAGTTATCTCGTCATAATTTGGGATAAAACGACAAAGAAATTTTGCTTTCCACTGCAAACTTTGTAACTGGCGAAGAGTAGAAGGAGGAGGGAGATTAAGGATCGCCTCAACCTTTAAAGGATCCATCCGGATCCCTTTATGCGAAACGATAAAACCTATAAGACGACCGGATTCCACGCAAAAAACACACTTATGAGGATTCAAATGTATATGGTAGAATCGACAGCGAATGAAAATGGCTTGGAGGTGGGTTGGGTGATTGAATCGGCACATTGAATGAGCGGGTAAATCGTCCAAATATGGATGAACGATGTGCTTGATGTCATGGAAAGCATAAGACATAGCGCGTTGAAAAGTTGTGCCAGTGTTCTTGAGACCGAAAGGAAGTTTTTGATAGGAAAAAGTACCCCAAGGACAAATAAAAGAAGTCTTATGTTGGTCCTCGGGAACAATGTTGATTTGATTATACCCGGAGAAACCATCCATGAGAGAGAAGATTTCACTTCCGGCGCAATCGTTGACAATCTGATCGACGAAGGGGGTAGGAAAGTTGTCTTTGGGACAAGCTTTGTTGATATCCCTATAATCAATGCATAAACAAATGGTGCCTTGTTTCTTGTCAATCGGGACAAGATTGGAAACCCAGTCTGTGAGAGCCACTAGATAAATAAAGCTGGCTTTAAGAAGTTTCTCAACTTTGAGCTTGATAGCAGCCGCTTTACGTGGGTGAACTAGACAAAGGCGTTGCCAGATAGGTTTAGCATCGGGGTATGTCTTTATCTCATGTATCACAATCTCAGGGTCGATACCCGACATTTCTTCGTAGCTCCAGGTGAAGATGTCACAAAGCTCTTTGAAAAGGGATGTGTAGGTGACGATTTCGTCAGAAGAACACGAAGCTCCGATGTGGACATTTTCGACAATCCCAGGTTTGATGGATATGTCAAGGGGAATAGTGGGCAAGATATTGCTTAAGTTCCCTTCAGAAAACACATCGTGTGCAGACTCGAGAACGATGGAGATAACGACAACGGTCGACGGAGTCGAGATCCATTGGTAGTTCTCAATGGTATGTTGCTCCAGAAAAAGGATGGAACGATGATGTCCATCGTCCCAAGGGGTGTCCTCCATGATAGACATGATCATCTCGTCAGTGGGAAAAATGACACGAAAAGGATCGGGAGACAACTCACCAAGAGAGAGGGTAGAAGGTGTTGCCGATTGAATGGCCTGATAGGCGGATTCAACCTGACTTAATGACATTGCGTTGCCAAAACAAATATGATCTCCAGGGTCAGGTACTATCCAAGGGTCGTGAGAAGTAGGAAGTTTGTGAGACGAAGTGGAGATCATGTTGATATAAGCAACAGACGAGGGTGGAACATCGTGCGGTGGAATGGGGAAAGTACCCATTAATGAAGAGTCTTTTAGAAGGCCTACATCGACGTTCTCATAACCCCGTGGGGTTTTAGCAATAAACGATACGTTGCCAGTATGGGTATCAGAATTAAATAAGGCTAGTTGGTTGACGGTAACAACCTTTCCTTGATGAGGGAAATGTACTACACGAAAAAGGGTCGACACAACTGTGCGCATGGAATCGATCCAGCTGTGGCCAAGCAAAATATTGTAATCAAGGGGAGCATCAAAGACTTCCACTTCAACTTGGACCGTTTTGCCTTCTAACGTGATGGGAAACGAAGGAAGGACACCGTAGGGCTTAAAACCAGAGCCTTTGAAAACTTTAAGAGTGTTCTGGGATTCATTCAAAGAAAGAGAGCCAATGGCTTTCCAGCAAGCAAGAGACATAACACATGTCGAGGCACCCTCATTGATAACGGTTCGGAAAATGTTTTTGTCAGAGACAACCACTTGGATATGAAATGCAAGTTGAGGGGGTAACCTTGGAATGTGATCTTCCAAGTCAAATATTATCAAATTCATATCCGTCGGATCGATTCCACCGATAGCTTTCAACAGTGCCTTACGTTGTGCAGGACAAGTCTGAAGGACTTCAAGGGTGGACATCGCAGAAGGTGCTTGAGCCAGATCTTCAACACTGTTGTAGTTCTGGGCAGCACGAGCATGAGGATTGAAAGCCGATTTTTGTACAACACCCTTTGGGGGGGTCGCAGAACTGTGTCGAGGCTCGGTCATTCAAGATGAAGAGGACCGTTGGTAGGTGGAGTCATGGGAGAGGGTTGTAATAAGGAAGGGGGTAAATCATCAACCTTCTCCTTAGAGGGAGAATAATCTTTGGCTCGAGTAGTGAGTGCAATGTCACTCTGCTTAGAATCTCAAGTACACATAAGAACATAGAAGGTAGTAGAAGATGAGGGTTGGTCATGGATGACCAACTGAGCCTGTTGTTGAGACAGGAAGGGTTGGGACAAAACGGCCGGTGCAGGTGGTTTTTGAGCTCCTTGAAGGAACTTAGTGACCTCGGCACGTTGTGGACAATCCTTCGTGCAGTGATCATTACCACAGATAAGACAAGGGTATCGTGGTTTGTGCTTATCCCGATCGTTAACAGGGTAGTTTTGGTTTTCTCTGCTTGAGGAGTATTTCTACCCTCCTTATTCTTACCCCCTCCCTTTTTAGATTTGTTTTTATCGTCTGGGGTAGATTGAACTGCATTTACCTCTGAAGTCTTACTGGTGGGAGGGGGAGGAGACGGAGCATTTTGAACATTAGAAGAAGTAGATTTAGGGTTTGCACTTGAAGCAGAATGTGGTTGGGCTTGGACAGTACCAACCACACCGTTAGTTGCATGTGAGGCAGTTGGAGTAGTTGAAGTGCTAGAAGTAGAAGGACGAGGTAAGTCAGGTAGTAAATCGTAAAGGGTTCCCATTTGTGAGTAAACGAGGTCAAGATATTGAGCATGACTTATAGCCTGCTCTTCCGTGACTATGCCACCCATAGAAATGTCATGACCGATGTCATTCACAAATGATTTTGTGAACCACTCTACCAGCAACTGATCAGGGAGCTCAAGTTTAATGAGATGTCGTCTCCTTCGCCACTCATGGATGTGATCGGATATGTGAGTGGCTTTTTTCTGTTTGAAGGAAGTCAAAATATCAGTCCTCGTGTCATAACGGATCGGTAACTGGTAATGCGTAAGGAAAGCCATGGCTAGGGTGTTGAAGTTGGAGAAGAAACCTCGTGACAATTCGATATACCACTTCGTAGCAAAACCTGTGAGGGTTCATTGAAAAAGACATAAACGAATAGAGTCATCCATCAATGAGTTGGATGAGCACCATAGGTGAAAATTCATAACATGATTTTTTGGGTCCTCTCCCACTTTGCCGTCGAATTTAGGAATGTCTGATGGAAGCTTGGCTGGTATAGCAGGCCATTGGGGAGAGTGATGAATAGGATCATTTAAAATCCTTGACAAATCTGGAAGATCCAAAGTGGCGATAAAGGGTAACTGTTGATTCACCTGCGGGTACTAGTGGCTTTGGGGAGGAATCCCTGTCGGCAAACCAGTAGGACCATAAGCAGTCTTCATATAATGTGAAGACCCAGGCAGATTCGGTGGTGGTTGGAGAGGATAGTATCTCACAGGATTATACCCTGGAACAGGGACTTGAGTTTGAGCATTCGTCCCCCAAATGGGATTGAACAAACCTAGATATGGTTGGCCCATACTAGGTGGTAGTACGGACAAAGATGGAAACTATTGCCCCCCAGTCGATTGAGGAGGATGTTGTATCAACTGATTCCAATACTGGGCCAAGGAGGGAGGTATGTTTTGCCCATAAGGTGGGGTTAGTCCTCCCATTGAAGGTGGTGTTCCAATTGGGGGAAATGTTCTAATTGGGGGTTGTGTTCCAATTGGGACTTGCGTTCCAAAAGGAATTTTCCCGCTGAGAGGGGGTTGAGTCATACCTCCTTGGTGAAAGTGTCCACCAACCAAAAACTGGTAATTTGGAGTGAATGATGGAATAGTGCCACTAGGATTACGATTTCCAGTAGAAGATGAAGAAGTTCCTCCAAAAGGAAATTGAGGGAGTGTTGGAATAAAACTGGGAAGAGAGTGCCCAGAAGAAGAAGGACCACTAGGAGAGCCAGATGGGGTTTGCGCAGGAGTAGGAATGAAAGCATTCAATGCACGGTATCCAGGTGGTAGTGTTGGAGTGACGTTGGGCATTCACGGTGTGTTGATGGGAGCAATACTAACCACAATAAACTTAGTTGGAACACTCATAGTATCTGTGAGATGGGCCATTTCAGCAGGGATGGTAAAGTGATAGGCGGTGGTCAACGGTACTGTCTCTGGGCTAGAGATTTCGGAGATCATAGGTGGGTTGATTTCGAAAATCATAGGTGAACCTAGAACAAAAAGGTCCCGTCGAAAAACACCTGTAGACCAAAAAAGATCTTGGCCTTCTATGCCTGGAAAGGGTCCAACTGGTGATCCAGAAGACATAACAACTAAGTCTCCGGAAGAGTTCAATCGCATAAACTATCGCTCAGAATCACAGTGAAGTTGAAAGTCCTCTTGAGTATTTGTAATTCGAAAATGTTCTAGAGAGTCAGTTTATTCCACTTGTGGTGTGGTGATGATTGTGACTTCACTTTGCCGAGGAGAGCCCTCAGGTGTAATTGTAGGCAAGGGTTGAGAACCTTCCAGATGCTCTGGAGATAAACCCTACATTCTACGTGAACAACGTGGAGGAGCTATTGTAAATGAGTGACAAAATTCATGAAGAAAATCTTATGGTCAACTTCGATAAACAAACAACACGTGCTAGTAAACAAAACCTAGGAAGCAATCACCAAGCAAACAAGACCTTCTAATTCCAAAGCCACTAGTTGGTGATGAAATCCAACGTCGCAATAACAAGATGAAAAGGGGCTGGCCTAGGGTGGAAAAGTTAAGCTGACAACCTGCTTAACGGACTTACACCCTGGTGCAAGCTCCCACACATAATCGTGGGTATACCCTCCAAGGAGTCCGAGTGAGTTTAGTGAACGTCAATTCAAAGTACCATGAAGACTTTCCCCTTCACAGTCACCTTGTGTAAGAACCTAGAAAGATAGGACACTAAGGTTACCACCAACAACAATAAATCCTGGGGGGATAGTCAGCAGTCCGATCCACACACAAGGGCAGGGTATCTAACCCGAAATCAACTCAAAAGGCTTCCACTCATCATTGTGGGTATACCTCCAAGTGATCCCCGTAATATGTGCAATCTCTACACTGATATCAACAAAGCAGGGTGAGTAACTCTGCCAATATCAATGCGACCTCATGTTTGACCCTTCTGTGAGAAGGGCTTCCCAGGACAAGATGTTGCAAATGGAATTTAACACTCCTTAACACAAGATGTTATTGTGTGTTTTGTGCTTTGAAGAGTGTATCTCTCTTCCTACTCCAAAGTGCTATCCTAGCTAAATGTTGGTGTAATAGAGCCCTAGAAAAGAGTTACTAATTAAATTTTATGATTGCGCAGTGTTATTAAGAGTTGTTGTTTACTCAAAGGAAACGGAGATGAAACTAATGTTGTAGAAGACTCTGACCCAACGATGCATGGATAAGAATGCAATATAGCAATTTTCGTTCAATGAATCCTATGTATGGGAGGGAAAGAGAAATTTTCCGGATCAAACTTTGAACTACAAGACACAATTTCCTTTAAAATGAAAATGCAACAAATCACGCATCAATAACAATTCTCTATTGCTTCTTTTTCAATAATTTCAACAATTGATTTTCAATGTTTTCGAATACGAAAAAGATTTTTGAAAGAAAAATGTTTGTTCACTTTTCAAAAAGGACCCACACCATGATAGTGAGAGTACAGAAAATCAAAAACCAATGAATAAGCAATGATAAAAACCCAATCCACTCTTTCAAGGAAAACAAAAATAACAAGCAAACCAATCTAGTCTTTTCAATCACATAAGAAAAGTGATCTTTCAAACAATAAGCAAATAATAAAGACCAATAAACTCAACTTTTAACCGATCAACGATCCTTAACCAATCAAGCACACTTAGATTCCGAAATGAGAGAGTATAGAGTTGCCAAGAAAAGTCAAGAAATGAAAGTCAAGAACAAGTGACAGGAAGAGCCTTTGAAATCCTAAGACTATTCGTGCACGAAAACGAAGACAATAAGAACTTCAATCAATGGTCCAAGAGACTCTTTTTAAGCATCTAAACTGATCAAGGCAATTCAAGATGCAAAAAATCAAATCCAAAATTTTGAATAAATGAGTTCGCAGGCTGGCAATATTACATAGTTTGAGAATTAGTGATTCTCGTAGGTGACTCTTGAGCAGAGTGCGAGAACCTCACACTAGACCTAAAAGTAGGGTGCGAACCCTATAGAGTCTCGCAGGCTACTGTGAAGTGCAGTGAGAGAATGTCTGAAACTTGTTAATTTTTTGGACAAAGACACAAAATTTGAGGAGCCCTCTGGACCCAGAGGGTCTATTAGGGTATCTTAAGGACTCAGAGATTGATATGAATGGATAAAGGTAAGACAAGAACAAATGGCCAAGGAAAATACCAAAAACCACAAAGAAAACGAGTTATACTCCCTAGTGGAGTTGCCAATTTTGTTATCAAACTAATCGGTAGGTGCGGACACTAACAGATCTCCCTAGATCCACCTGGATCTAGAACAAAACAAGACAGGACATGACTCTTTCCCTAAGTTTTGACCATTGAATTAGCTAGTAGGAAGGAACAAGTAACATACCTTAGTATCGCTTCCTAGGGTCTCTGTTACTCTCGCTTCACTCCAGTGCTCTCGTGAGGTCAAGATCAAGACAACACAAACCAACCAAAGTGAAGATAGCAAAATATATTCAACTGTCAACTTATGTGTATGATCAAGGAATTACACAATAAAGTGAGAATAGCTTTATGGGAAAGGCACATGCCACTGTATCATATTATTTGAAAGTAAAGATTACAACCTAATAGCCTTGATGTCGCAAGCTTCCTTTCAATGGCTCTTGGCTCCAACACACACACTTGCTCAATCCTTGCATGAAGAAGATCAAAACCTCTTCATAGACTTGCTAGAGTCTCCAAGCTGTCATTCAAGCTAAGTCCTTCACACAATTCTTTCACCAATTCTCCAATGAATCTTGCTTAACCTTTTCCATGAGAATTCCCTCAATATATAGGAGAGAATGAGATAGTTACTTGGATAAGAATGATCCCAAAATATCAGGGAATCTAGTACAAGGATAACCATTCGAATGCCAACCCATTCTTCTAGAAGATTCCCTTCTAGAATCATCGAGAATTCATCTTTTTCCATGCTTTAGGATGAGTTTTCACCCTATCTAATCAGTACAGTGCGAGAATTTCGCACCTTGGCTTAAGGAAGCTTGCGAGAATGGGTCATTCTCGGACCCTAATATATTAGCAGCCTGCGAACCCTCTTCAAAAGTGAGTTTTCTGGGAAGAGATGAAAGTAACTTTTCTCAAGAGAAAGTTCTTATGAAGAGCTTGAGTACACCATCATTAATACACCATCATGATGACCAAAATCATGGGTAAGACCGACTTCTCATTTTGGGTACCTATTTACTCAGTATATATTATTTCAGTTGACTGACTTCTTCTCTTGGAGGATAATAACCTAATACAAATTATCCTCTTGAGTCGACTTGTCTTCTAGGGTTATTAGCCAAATCATTAGGGTTTCTTCTTGCTTCCCAAAATATTCTATTCTCATTAGGTTTACACGTGAAGGTAAATACCTCCCGTAGCTACCATAAGGTCAACACTCCCTCCTAGCTAGGGAGGTATTACAGGTAATGGTCTTGAGCACAAACATACCATTCACCTGGTAGCATCAACATAGTTGTATAGACTATCTCATGACTAGATCATGAGTACCTTCATCACCATCAGTGTCAACAGTTTCATCATCTCTGGAAACCATACTCCATCTAAGTAATTAGACATGATGTTAGATAAGTCAATCACTCCACAGAGTGACACAAGATCCATTCTTCTAATCTGAACATATGTCCTAGAAGAATAAATGTCCTGGACCATTTTTTGTCTGGGAAATCTTTGTCCACTGATCATCCATCTAGCCAATAATCATTTCCAACACTGTTGATAGTCTTCAAGGCAATCAGAACAATATCATTCAATAGAACACAACTTTGTCTATCAATAGTAGTACACAACTACAATCTAGTGGTACACTACCACACCAAGTATCACATGGGTACTTGATTAGTGACGTATAGTCACAAACAGTGGAACACATCCACCACAGTAGTATACATCTAGTTTCTAGAGACATACAGTCTTCATAACAATCATTTGATATCAACCTGCACAGAAACAATGTTATGATATAGACAGAATCATCTGGGCCATTCTTCCACTCACATCTGCGAGATCTAGAAGAGCATCTACCCTTAAAAGGTCAAACATCAATGATGATCTATCTGGGCTATTCTTCTCAGGCAAGGAAGAATAATTGTCCTAACTTATGAGCCTAGACCATTCCCCACCCTAGGCCATTCCTCTGACACTAAACAAAGTGAAACCTAGAGAGAATGAGTTTTCCCTAAGGAATTCCTGTCCTAATTGCTAAACCTGGACCATTCCTCTGGCACTAAACAAAGTGAAACCTGGAGAGAATGAATATTCTCTAAGGAATGATTGTCTAGACCATTTTCTAAGGAAATTGTTGTCCTGCACCAACCTCTAAAATAGACCATTCTTCGAAACTTCTCACAACTGTGAGCTTCAAAAGAATGATTGTCCAGTGAGGCGGACCAGTCTTCTTGAGTAACCCTCAAGAAGAGAGACTTCCCTATACCATTCCCCATGTTAACCACAATGGGAAATCATTGTCTATGGTACATAAGAAATCCATCAAACCATTTTCATTACGAAAATGACCGTTCGATATGGACCATTTTCTAAATCTGGAAAATTCCTGTCCATCAGAAATCTCAACCCACTTTCTGAACTGGAAAGGAATTGCTCATCCTGGACCATTTTTCGAACTGAAAAATGACCATCCATAAATAAATAACACATCAGTGCTCCCTCCCAACCTGGGAGTCATCTCTTCCTTTTTCAATAAGGAAGTCGTCTCCATGAGCTCCAACTTGAGTATGCAAACCCTTTCACCTTGGACAAAGGCTTTACCAAAATGTCTGGTTATCTTCTCATCTGTGAAGATACATATAATGGAGAACCATTTCTCTTTTCTGGACTTCATCATGGAGAATGTAATGCTTGATTTCAAATGTAATTTGGTCATTTCTGGAACACTGGTTTTCTCTGAAGACTTCATATATATCTGATCAATATAGTATATCATTATTGGATTCATCTTTTGTTCCCTGCTAGCTCATAACATCTTGGAAAGGCTCAAACTAGAACATATCCATGTGGCACTTCTTTTGTCAGCATGAGATCTTTGTCATGGATTGGCAATCCATCATCCTGATCTTCTGAGTAATCATTCTGATACAATATCTTTGTTATAGAAATTCTTCACCATGCTTTTGTTGTGCATTGGAGGTTCTCCACCAAGTTGTCTTCTTCCATCTACATACAAGGGTATCTTTCTGGTATACCTCAAATATTTTAGGTTTCTCTTCATATGCTCGTTGTTCAATTGCTCTGGAGAACAGTCTTTGCATTCATCTGATGTAAAACTCCAACCCATGGATATTGCGGATGATATAATGACTCATGTAGAGGTATGTTTGGTTTACTGGAACAAGTAATCATCATAGTCTTCTCCCTCCATATGGGAGAACCTATAGCTATGGATCTTGCAATTCTTACATTATGACGCAGATCGCGACCTCTGCCTCAGCAAGGGTGTTTGCGTTGACCTCCTGGTCTTAAGGATCATTCAAAGTTCACCCTCGATCCAGAGTGGCTTCGTCAATTATCCCATGGAATATTTATTTAAATTTGACCCACAGGTATTTTTCGGCACCTTTCAGCCTTTAGGCCCGATCCCTTCTCCGTTCACAACAAAAAGTCATGATCGGGTTTCAGGGTTTTCCAATCCTTGATGTCGCAAACACTTGCTTCCTCGAATTCTCGATTTCTGATATCACAATGTTCTCCCTTTGGTGCTTTATCCCCTCCTAGCTATGCCCCATTCCACGTGACCTCCTCTCATATGACCACAGTCATACCTCTTATCGGGATTTGGGGTTTCGAATGTCAAAATGTATTAAACCTCTTGTCCACGGAATCCCCGATTTCTCGACTCTCGGTTTTCCGATTAAGGGCTTTTCCTTTCGGAAAATTTCCCAAAAGCTTCGATCTTTGCCACACGTCCCCTCAAGATGGACGGTCCTGATCGCCTCTCGTGATTTCGCAACTTCTGATGCTCTGGAAGTCTTGCCCTTAGGATTTGTGAAATGCCAAACCCCGATGCGCAAATTTGACTTTTCTATTGGGACTTTCCCCGATAGTATGGATCTCCACCACGTGTCCCCAATAGATGGACGGCTCTGATCCAATCTCGTGATTTCACAAGTCCAAATTTCCCGACCTTCTCAACCTCAAGAACTCCGATATCCCGAATGCCGATATCCCGATAAGTCAATCCTTTCGGGACTTTCACCCTCCTTTTCACAAAGTTAAACCTCATCCAGTTCCCAACCGATCTGATGGCTGTCAGGTATTTTGCTCTAGATATGATGATTCAAATCCGTCCTTCTTGTGCGCTCCTCCTGAGCTTCCTTCCTGGACGTGAAATCTTCAACGGTCCAGATCTCTTTCTCCAGCTAATCTGACGGCTGCTGTGCTCCCTCCTGAGCTTGCACACTTTCTTCCCAGCCTTGGGAGGATTTACCAAAACTCAAAGGCCTCGATCTTTGTCTAGTTCCTCCTGCGAGCTCTCGGCTTTAAGCCTTGCTTGCGTTCTTCATGACGCTGTTCCTCCTAATCTTAGAGAACTCTGAACTCTCCAAAGAGTTCTTCAACCTCTGGGTTCCTTGCAGCTATAGCTCCGTGCGCTGAAAGCACTAGTCCTCATGAGCTTATCCTTGAGTCCCCAATGGATTCTTTGACTTCAGTGCCTCTGCAAAGTCTTCACGCACACAAAGTGTTATCTCTCCTGAGCTTCTCAAACACTCAATTCTCTAAGGAAATAAATCCTTCTTCTTTCTCCCACAGATGGAGAAATTGGATGCCCTCCTAGCTATCCTTCTACTCAAGCAACCCATTGCTAAGTATTTCCAGGTATTCAGCAACCCTATGAAGATCCTTCAGTGTATTCTTCCTCTAAATTCCAGAACTCAAAGAGTTCTCTTCTCTTCTATGTGCCTGTCTACACACCTACTCAATGCCCACCTGGCAGAGTACCTTTTCACAGAACGTCCAGCAGTTATGTCCTCTGTGCACTCCTTGCCCCTGCTCAATGCCCACTTGGCAGATCTCTTCAGAATCCTTAGTGATTCTGGTTCTTCTTTTTGAACTCACATCAGAGTTCTTCTCAATGCACCATTGTGCATATACTCAATGCCCACCTGGCAGAGCTTCACAGAACTCCCGAGAGATTCTGTCTGCAACTGTGTTCTTCTCCCATAGCCTAGCCTCCAAGGTGTTCAGCAACCTTGAGGTCTTCCTTGAGTTGTTGATTCCAGTTCTTGTGCCGCAGCACATCTTTGTCTGAACCCGTAGAATTCAGAAGTGCTTCAGTGCACTGGTATTCAGAGACCGCAGTACTCCATCATGCCCTCCTGGCATGAAACCTCAAAGACCTTCACCTGGAATCAGACATACTCCTGCAAATGCAAACCTACAACATACATTCATATCCTATGAAAAACACTCACAGACATTCACTTAACACATAGTCATGCAGGAAAAACTATTGCTTGTATTAAAATGGAAAACGCCTGTATTTACAAGGTGTTCCTGAGCACGGCCTGTAACAAGGTCTTGCCTCCTTCTTCTACTCTCTACTTGTAGATTCTCTTCTATCCTCGCCGACTTACTTCTCAAGAGATACCATAGATCTTTTTACATGAGGGGGCTCTTCAAGCTCTTCCCTCCAATCTACCTACCCTATTCAATTACATTGAATGGGTTGTCTAGTCCACTATCTAGATCTAGATCTTAGCCTTACAAAACATTAAAGGCCTATCTACCCTATGCCTACACAAAGGCATGACTCTATGGCTCAACAACCTAAGGAATTAAATTACATTCAATTTAAATTTCAAATGAGGTTGTGCCTCTCTCTTCAACGCACAGTTTGAATTCACTAACGTGGCTGGCTGGCTAGCTAGCTGATGTGGAGAGATGCTCCTGCATCACATTAATAAGTCTTTCATACACTATTCTTCATCACAAATTTCAGTTCCTCTGCTTGATTTCTTTTAGTGAATTCATATCAAGCTGGTAATCTTGTGATTCTTGATACAATCACTGGTTGTTCTGGCTTTTCTTTCTTTCATGGAATCTTCATGTTCTTCCTCATGTTTCTCTTTAGCTCTTGGGTCCATAGAGTTTTCTATAGATTCCATGCTCTAAAGATTCCATCTTCTTCCTTTCATAGTAGGATCATGGATGTGGATGGATAACTGGGGATTCTTTAAGGCTTCTTTTCAAAGAGGGCTTCTTCTAAAGTCAAAGGGAACACGTACTTCTTTTCATGGCTACTACTATGGATATATACTTCATCATCTTCAATGGATCATAGGATTAACTCCCTCCTAAACCTTGCTTCATGTATGAGTGCATGTTTTTCTTTTGGAAGTATATGATTGGCTCCCTCCATCTAACATAATCCACGCTTCCATCTGCATCCTTATTGCTTTCTACAAGGTGTGATAGGCCTTTCTCCAATTTCTTCTTGATTGTTGATTTCATCTTATCTTGTAGCTATTACTTATGTAATAACTTCCACATGATTTGTTTGATGTACTTCATCCTTTCATGTGTATTTTCTGACTTATCTTGTTGTTCTTCCATAGGTATAGTTCTTCTTGGAACACATTATCTTCTAATAGATAGATATACAAGATATGTATAGAGACTATGCAAACAAGATATGTACAAGAACTATGAAGAATATTGTTACCTTGTCTTTAGAGGAAGAAGTTTGCTTTATCCTACTTGGTCTTCCTTGAGGGTTTCCTTTCTTCGACAACTAATCCTTGATTCTTCTTGAGCACAACAAGTCCAAAGTTCTTCAAATGTAGGATACTCCTTCCTTGTGTTCATGCTTGCGGAAAATGCATCCCATGTATTCGGAAGACCATTGAGTACTATGTTTACCAATTCCTTCTCTGAAATGATCTCTTCAATAGCTTGTGGTTGATCTCTTAACTGAGAGATTCTCACAAATTATGATATTATGATGTCATCATCATTCATCTTCATGTCACGGAGCTCATTCTTCAGACTCATTACTTGTCCAATGTTTCTGATTGAGAACAGGTTTGTTAGGGCATCATACATCTTCTTTGATGAGTCAAGATGGGAGATGTAGGGTATCAAGTGGTATTTTATAGAGTCTACTATGATACTCATGGCATTGATGTCACTGTCTTTGAATTTCTCCATAATTGCAATGTTTTGTGGTTCTTTCTCTTTTCCTTCTTCAAACTCTAGTTCCATGATATTTCCTTTCACGATATCCAACACTTTATTCTTGGAAAGGATGAGGTCAATACTTGTCTTCCACACTCTGAAGTTTGAAGCTCCATCCAACTTGTTTTCTGACTTCATAGAGTAATTCATGGCTTATTTGACTTGGTCAACCCTAGATTTGACCAAAAACTCAAACTTGACATCTTGGCTTGCTGAGAGTACCAGGAGATGCACTAGGATAGGGCACATTGGTCTATCTGGAAATTAGGTAAATCCCTTTACTTAAGGTGCTTCAACGAGAGGGTTAGGGTTTCTGCAACTGCACCTACTCATAACCCTAACGACAGTGCTTTGGTGACTGCTCTTGCTAGAAACCCTAGCAGCAGTTCTTCAACGAGCTTAATATCCTTATGGCTATGCTCCCTTCTAGTTGTTGGAATGAATGAAGGAGGTGTGGTCCCATAACCTATTATAATATGATGGATGTGCTCATTTTACCATCGACAATATCACTATTGTCACCCAACCATAGGCTGAATCCACCCTTCAAGCACCTTAACCTTGAAAGAGAATCATTCTAGAAGCAAACCCTAGGCTAGATAGCTGAACAAAGGGTAGCGCAACTTTCTCCAAGGATAACACACCAAACAAGAGCTGATTAGATAGTCCAAACCATAACCAAGAGATGGTCCAAGCCAAAACGTAATCTGCTAGCTGCAGCAGCTACAACGACAACTCTCCTCTAGACTTGCGCACAAACTGGCTAACTACAGTGCGCACACATGAGCTATGAAGTTCTAAGAATGCCTGCCAGAATGAAGACTGGCCTCCTATATTTATACTAATTCTGGCTAACTGCCTGGGCCGACTTCTCATTCTGGGTACCTATTCACTCAGTATATATTATTTCTTTTGACCGACTTCTTCTCCTAGAGGATAATAACCTAATACAAATTATCCTCTTGAACCGACTTGTCTTCTAGGTTTATTAGCCAACTCATTAGGGTTTCTTCTTGCTTCCCAGAATATTCTATTCTCGTTAGGTTTACACATGGAGGTAAATACCTCCCGCAGCTACCATAATATCAACATGAAGTTCTCTCATCTCCCTCTCCACAGCTGGATCGGGCATAGCTCTCTCTTGACATCTTCTTGGTGGCACAACTTCAATCTGTCCACCCAGAATTCAAATAAGAAATTTCCTCTATCTTCCCTCTACAGGAAAAAAAAGTTGTTAGCTAATCTCTGATACCATTTGATGCAACACCCCTACCTCGGCAGGGTCTGCTTGACCTCACAGAATATGGATCTTCAATTCCCCTGAGCCGAAGCGGCTCCTTTAGTTCCCATTGGAACCTTCGACACAATATATCCACAAGTCCTTTTCAGAAGTTACACCTGTGCAAGCGAGCACTAGGCATGAACCTCCGCTCCGTGTGACCAAGCGGCATGACCACAACCTCAATCCAAAAGGTGTGTCATGTTTCACAATATTGAGACTCCTACTACAAGGAAACATGACTCCTCCAATCCCCTAAATCCCAAAATGGGCTAATGGTCTCTAGCTCCTCCCTTAACTTCTCTTGATGTGACCCTCGACTGTGACCTGGGGCCCAATATTTTGGTGCCTTGGGATTTTGCGTATTAGGGATTTGCAATGAAACTTTCTCCCTTCGCCCGATAGCCGAAATCGTGATATTCCTTTGCTACCGATCAACCTTTCTGATCCTTCCATGATCTGACATTCAGGATTTCGCAACTCGCTATTCTCGAATGCAAACTCCTCCACACTCTCGATTTCTGAATAGCCGAAATCCGAAGTGTTTGATCGATGGCTCTCACCCAATTGGATATGATGGCTGCTACCTCTCCTAATATTGCGAGTGTTGAAAGACACTCAGTCTTAACTTCTTCACATATCTACTAGATCCAACGGCTCACGGAATTTCAGTGATTCTCCCTCCAAGAATTTCAATCGTCCGTTCAAACTTTCAATTATTCCTAGTCAAGGAACTTGGCGTCTTTTCCTTCTGAACTTAACTTCTGTGAGGTGGCTTCGACTGTCGTCTTTCCCTCTAACTTCTCGAAGTCTCTATCCCTCCTGAGATTATACTTTGCTATAAACTCAAGGATTCAGAGGAATTCTTACGCGTACTCCTTGTGGCCGCCACGATAATCATTGATTATATGATGTCTCCTAACTCTACACACTCCTTGTGACATAAGTTCTTCAACCACTCTCCTTGTTTGGTAAAGTCTAAGACTTCAACCGGCTTGTGCACACCTTGAACGACTCTATGCTATACTTGCACTTTTGTTGGTATTAGAACAACGGTATCCCTACTGAGCTTTTCTGAGGTGAAACTCAGAATCTAGTCAACACACTCCTTGTGGACTTTCACTGCACTCCTTGCAGGAATTTTCAGGAAGAGAAACTATTTAAACTTACACTCTCCCTCTCACGGACTTCATACATTCAACATGAAATCACAGATACACAGACAACATTGAAACAAATGAATAACAAAGTATATAAGCAAACTGTAAACATACCATTCAATAGATGCAAACAATGACCATAACAACACCATGAAATTGGATGAAAGAATTCTTATATTAATTCAAGTTCTTTTGTACATGGATTCAATAGCAACAACTGTCTACTCACACAACTTCTACAATCTTTGTTCTTCTCTACTCTCCTATGCTCTCTTACTCGCCTATCTTACAATGAGAATAATGATGCAATAGAATTACATACGAGGGAGCTTTCTCAAGTTTTCCCTCCTACAACCTCAAGCTATCTAATCGAATTAAATCCTACGCCTACTTTACATTGATTACATTAAATTCCTACTACCGATAGATGAGAGAAAATGATCAAGAACTGCATTACAATCTCCAATCCATAAAAGAAAAATATATTTTCCATATATTACATTAATGTTTCCTCTTTTTAAATTAAAGATGTCTTCAAAATGTGCATTGTTGCATGTCCAACTATCTTCGACTTGCACTTTCTTGCGATGCTCTTGCATCATTATGTGAAAAATCATCTTGAAAACTATGGAGAGGGAGACTACTAAGAGAAAGGTTAATGATATATCTATGAGGATCTATAGTGATTGTATGTGTGATCATGTGTACCAAGATAGATGGTTTTAGTGCAAATATGTAGAAATTACAATTCTAGTCAATGAATCTGCAAAGAGGTTTATCCACAGAAAACAAAAAATGTTGGCCCAAGGTCAGATCATCCTTTTCTTCTCTTAATTTGTCGATTCATTTATGCTACTTATATTATTAAGTGGTTAGGAATGAAAAATGAAGCTTATAGCATGGATATTTTATATCTCCCTTTTAGGGCCAATCAATATATGTTCATCTTCTTATTGCAAGGGACGCAAGTTTATCATAGGATTCTATCAATCAGAAATGATTTCAAAGTCAATAACTGCAAGATTTTTCTTTTGATCAATTACTATGTAGAAGAACATAAAACTTCCATATTAGATCAATCAATTAAGTGTTGTAAAACTTATCATATTACAAAAACCTCAAATCCACTCCACCTACCTATCCTCCTAGGATTTTCTTTTTTACTCCCATCTCGAAGCATTGTATTTGAATAGGACCACTGGAAGATACTAATTTAACTATCTAAGAATAATATCAAGAAATGAGGAATTGAAAACCAACTGGAAAAATAAAAATGGAAATGAAGAAGATCAATCCATGAGGAATGGAAATCAACTCCAAAAACAAGCATGGAAATGAATTTCCAAATATACCTCATGTTTTTCAGTATCTACAAGCACTAGTACAACCTTGAATGGGTACCATGAAGGGTCCCTTAAAATATCTTACCATAAAGAGTACATATCTACATACTTGCATTGCCAATCATTAGATTTGAACTTTCCCATGCATGCCTCTCTCCACATCTGATACTCATAAAATCTATCCATTACATTCTGCTAAATACAAATAATTAATGCAAGGAACAAATCCAATCCTCAACCCTTGAAAAAAGAAAGGTCGATGACCCTATGATAAGTCTCATTTTAGCACTCACGAATAACCAACACCTTATGGTCAACTCAAAATGATAAGTCTACCCAAAGCAAGTTGTACCCATGAACTGTCAATTTCAATATCCACTAATGTATCCACAAGCCATCCACCTTAGATTACCAAGCTAAATTTTGAAATAAGTAATTTTGGTTTTGTGAAAGGCAAGTTTATCTTGGACAATATAATTTCTCCTTGGAAGGTGATGGATTAGACTAGGGAGAAAGGTCAACACTCTTTTCTCCTTAAAATTGATTTTGATAAAGCACATGATAGAATCAACTGGTCATCCATCACAAAGATCTTGTAGTCCCTCAAGTTTGGCTCTAGATGTGTCGCCATGCTGAACATGATCTTCTCAAATTCCGCAACATTTGTTTCAACAAATAGTTCCCTCATAGAGTTCATCTTGCTTCATCATTTGATCAATCAAGGCTTCCCCCTTGCTCCATATCTGTATGAGTTAGGTTTTTATGCCATGGGCTATTTATTAGAATTTTCCAATATGCAAGGGAAAATCATAGGCATTTCTCTTCTTGACTGTTCAAATATGGTAAACAATCATTTTGCAGAAAATTATTTTCTATCAATTACTATTGATCAAGGGTCAATCAAGGCTACAAGGGGTTGTCTTGACATTTTATGTTCTTGTTTGGGTGTTGTTGGTGGTGAGAAAAACAATGGATTTTGGCTTCTAGGTATTGATGATCCTCTAGGTTGGATTCCATCTATGTGGAACTACATTTTGCCGGGTGTGATTGTGCATTGTCTCAAGATCCCATTTGGAACAAGATTTTCAGTTGTGGAAATGTGGGAAGGGTGCCTCCATAAGATTCAAACAAATATCTACTCTTGGCAATTCAAAGACCTTTCTTTAGTAGTTAACTTGAAAATTGTATCATCAATCTTAAATGCCTTACACATTTACTATGTCTTGTGCTGGCTCCCTAACAAAAATCAATTCAGACAATTGGAGAAGATTCTCAGGTCATTTATTTGGGCTAAGTATGGTCCAGTCATCGTGCCCTTGTTGCTACGAGGATCAAGAGCATCATGCCTTGAAATTTTGGATAAGGAATCAACTATCCACATAGTGTAAATTTTGCAAGACTAGGATCAAGAGCATCATTCTTTGAAAGACTATACAAAGAATCTACTATCCATGAATGTTTAAGAAATAGACAAAGTACTTGAAACTTTTTAGCTTATCTCTTAATGGGACCTTGAATTTGGAATTAATATGATAGAGATTTTATTGTTCTATCTATGATGGTTGAGGCTTTTTTCCATTAAGATTGTGTAATGCATAGACTAGGTGTGGTTAACCTATTTGACTCTTCTAACAGTTCTGAGATCTCTTAGGTGTCCATGTTTGTTCTTATCCAACTATCTTCATTCATTTTCAACCTATAAGATATACAAGATTAAAGGGAGAATGGACAAACTTGCATTATACTTTTAGTTTCTTTGAAGTAGTCTAATGGTCTTACATTAGGATATTTATACCAATATAGATCCATCTAAAATCCAAATCAATTGTGCACGAAGAATAATTTTTTAAATTATTTATACCATCGTAGTTTTGAATTATTTTTAAAAAGGAATGATTTACCCTATCAAAATAAATGGGCATGTCTATCTTGAGAAACGCCACCTTATTTCCTTACTTTTTACTGATATGAAAGGATTATTAGACTAAAATTATTTGTTGTGAAATCTATCCATTGTTCCTTGGATATGAATTTGTTGAGTGTTTTGAGGCATAAGGCCATCAAATGTGAAAGAATTCTAAGTTTTAATGCAAAGTGAAATCCAATTGTACCTGAGGTCAAAGCCCTTCCACCATCCTTGGGTCAAAATTTATCAACATCCCATGCCTCAACATAAAAATTGGCTTGAAACCATCCAGAAGTGGAGCTTTATAAAATTTCGTGGTGATAACAACTTGTTGTAATTCCTCTAGCATGACAAAGCAATCCAAAAATTCCGTTATCATATTATAATAGCAAGGGGAGGATATTTTATAAAAGATCCTCTTATACTTTCTCTCTCTTGGACTGACTTTCCAAGAAAAGGTTTTTGAAATAGCTAAACTCTTCTTTGATTGAAATTTGTAATAATAAGTTGGTCTTCCCATTTTTAGATTTCCTAGATTGTGTTTATGTTTTCCTCTAGTTATTGACACTCAATTGAAACACTTTTATGTTTCTATAATCTATGTATACCTATATGATCCTTTTGTGTTTCTACTCTTTCCTCCTTTTCATTGGCTTATTCTTCAATCATACATGTTGGGTCAATTAATTATGGATCTCCTCCCACTGATATAGTTCTTTCTCTTCATTTTTTGGTATTTTGAATGTTCTCTTATCCAAATGCCCTTTTTAGGAATTGTGCATTCATAGGTGGAATTTTTTTAATTCACATCTATGTTCAAAACCACCCTCAAAACTACCAATGGAGGCTAGAAACAAAAGTCTATAATGTTGGGATATGATGACTAATGTGATCGTGATATCTTTACCCATTAAAGACAATGCAACTTACCACTTCAACAACTTTATTTCACTTCAAACTTTTGGTGCACCCATCAAATTTTCAACACTCCCACATAGTATTTAACACAATCACTTGAAAAAGAAGAAGCCATTCATTTCTTTAGTTTGGTTCCTAAATCCATATTCTAAACTGTGCTTGATTCTAGAAGAAAATGTCCTTTTGCAGACATTAACTGTAGATTGGTATTGAGCACTCCCCAAGTTTTATTATATTAGAGTGAATCAACACTCATAACAATTGCATTCCTTATTTCTAAGCATCATAATAATATGTCCATTGCACCTATATGGGAGTTGGCAAGAGTTATTTCTATATATCATAAAACATAATCAAGCATCTGAAGGATTCCTTTATCCATTTGGTATTACCAAAACTTTTGGTGATTTTCAATAAGCATGTAAGAAATCATTGAAGCATTTCATGGAGTGGATCAATAATGAGTTCAAGAAAGTTCATTTATAGCACATAGTTGTTGTGGCTTGTAAAATGGTGACAAAGTAGGAAACTAGAATAACCAATTGTCATAATTATTATAGTGTTCAAAGAGTTTCATTCTAAGATAATAATTTCAATGAGATATGTAAGTTACACACCCATGGCCTTTTAAAATGCAGGAAGGTGTGTGTAATTATGCATCCATCAATGTCAAAAAGATTTGGTACAAGAGCCCAACCAAGTAGAAAATCCACAATATCTGCAAAATGAGACTAGAAACATCATGTAAATTTCATTTGAAAAACTATCAAGAGAAGGTTCAAAAGTGATCGAAAGAAAGTGAAGGTTCTCTCATCTTCCAAAATTCCATGGCATGGTCTAATAGCTTGATAAGGATAGGGACATGAAATTAGTCCCATAATATTTTTATTTGTGCATTCCGGTGAAACAATTTTCTTAACCTTTTTATAATGCGAGACATATTGTGATCCTATCTTTAGGTGTTTCCCAGTGATGAAATTTGACATACAGAGAGGTGATATAATGGTGTTCAATGGTCTTGGATGTAAAAAAAACTATGATTTTTACTTTCATAATTGATGATGAAATATCAGTGATGTTTTTCTACTTTGTGGTAACTATCTCCAAAACCATTGCCTAAGTTGAGTGAAATTAATGAAACCTTTAGAAAGATATGACATATTTAAAATGATTTTAGAGAATTCGCAGTCAAGGAAGTGTTGGATTTAAATTGGTAGAGGTGTCTTGGTCATAGGTATCTAAAAGTATGTGAAGACCCATTGAATTCTAATGACTCAAAATTGTCCTTCGAGAAATCATCCTCAAAGGGTTCCAAATGGACAGTTCAAGGAAGGTACTTATGTCACTTACACAATCCCTTTTGCTTCAAAATCAATGATTTTTTATTCTAGTTGTCTATCCCTAAGAAAACGCATTGCTCAAATATATTTAAATATGTAATACCATATGTTATAAACATCCAAATAAACAATAAATGTTTGTAGATATGAAAAATCAAATTCTCAAAATATGAAGATAATTTGTTACGAATTAGCTCTAAAACTCAAAACTCAATGACTATTAAGTCTAATTCCCTTTTAGTGATTGTTTGTTGTATCCCACATGGGAATGCAAAGAACAACCACTAGGGTTGCCAATATGAAATTAGAGAAAAAAAAAATGAATCAAAGCACAAGGGGGTGGTTCAATGCCCTGCATCCCAATGGGAGAAGATGCAATTTAGGACACCTGACCATTGAGAGGGGAGGCCAAACTAATTCATAACAATAGATTATGTAAAATATTCAACAAGGCATTGACAAACAATGAATCTTATTGAATGTACTATCTCATATCATAAGCCAAAAACTCAAGAAAAGCTTCACAACAATCATGAAAGATAGGAGAATCAATTAATCAAATCAACCAAGAATTATATTACCCAGAGCTACTCATTTCATACAAGGTCTAGCCAAAAAAATAAGTTAGCCTTATTTCGATTACAAGGAACCTCAGAAGACGGAAAACATCACTCCATAAATTCTTCTCTCAAATTTAGCTCGTGGAGATGGAATATACAACAAACTAAAGTATGAGATTGATTTTCTAAGATCCAAAATTACAGCTCCCTAATTTTCAATCCAAGAAGAGGAACGAAGACGAAAATGGACAATATAGAGAAGATCTTTGGAGTGTGTGAAGATCAATGATCATTATCTTGTTTGCTCCCATCTTTATAACTTAAGATGTTGCTCCAAATCAGAAGATTGTCCCAAATTTGGTGTGCTTTCCCAAAATAAGATTGATCCAAATTTGGAGTGATTCCCAAAATAAGATAGGTGCCTTCAAGAAAGGCATGATTTCCTTTATTTTATTGATCAATAGGAAAGATATAAAGTGTTGATTGGAGTGTGGCTTATATCTTTATCAAAAGCTTATTTGGATGCTAAAAATATACACCAACTCAAGTTTCCTTATCCTCTAAGAAATGGTAAGCTAGGAACTAAGCATGTGCTAACTTTACATGTTGTTTTAGACCTCTTCAAAGAACAATAGTAGTGCCATGTATCCTTATTTCATCCATATTTCAAGTTAAGGAACATAGAAGTTATTTCTTGTCTCTTACTCAACACGATACACGTGCCAAAATAAATACACAGCAGCACCATTTTCAGACATTTACCTCATGCTAAACAGAGAACAAAGACAATTCCCTCCTTTCCTTATTATAGCACCCTCTTTTATAAAAATAGAAGTGAATATTCCTCACAAAATTAGAATCATCTTCATCAAATAACAATAGTGTTATCTTCAAAAAAAGGAAACACTATTTACATTAAACAGTGGAAAGTATTAACAAGAGAGGTAGTTCCCTCTATTCCTAAATTTAGCACACAACAACTTGCTATGTTCATCTCATGTAAGTGTTGATATGGATGGGCCATAATATGTATAACTCTTATGCCCTAGACTTGCATAACTGTTGATGTGCTTACCTTGTTTGAGAGCCAAAAATCATCACCAATAGGAAGAACACTAAACATGTTGATTGAGTTGGGTTGTATGCTATGGATTACATATCCACGGATCTACTTAACTTATTTAAGAGCCAATAAATTAGCACACACAGGAAGAACATTGGCTTCTAGATTCTAGGTCTTGATGATCATCTATTTTGGATTCATATATGTGGAACTACATTATTCCAAGTGTGATTGTGCATTGTATAATGATCCCATTTAGAACAATATTTTCAGTTGTGGAAATGTGGGAAGGGTTCCTCCATGAGATTCAAACAAAGCTCCACTCTTGGCAATTCAAAGACCTTCCTTTAGTAGGTAACTTGAAAATTGTATCATAAATCTTAAATTCCTTACACATTTACTATGTCTTGTGTTGGTTTCCCAACAAAACTCAATTTAGAAAACTGGAGAAGATTCTTGGGTCATTTATGTGGGATAAGTATGGTCGAGTCATCGAGAGAGGGATTCCAATGGTTCCTTGCGACATATGGATTATGTACAAGGATGACAGGGGTCTAGACCTTACCGATGTTGCTACTCAAGGAAGCATCCTTGCAACCAAGTGGGTGGTGAGGTGTCTTAAGGGTTCCACCCCTTGGAAAGTTCTACTACGCCACATATTTCAAACAACTCAACATGTGGTTAAAGTATGGTGCACATTGCTCCATATTTCTAGGTCCTTCACCTACAAAAGCATTTGGGAGGCCTAAAAAGTGGTTTCCAAATTAGTCTAGCAGAAATTTTTGAGCATTTTTTGATGTTGGGAATTGTCTTGGCATCATATTTCGAGTTGGAAACATGAGGATTAGTGTATTGTTTATGTTTTGTGGTTTCAATTTCATGGGTTGAGTAGGAAGGGTGTATTTTTTGGAGGGATATTTGGGACTTTGAGACTAGGACCTAGAAGGACTGGACACTATTATCATGATAAAAACCCCTTATTTATTTTTATAGGCATGTTACCAAAGATATTCTTTCATTGATTCCTCCTAAGGAGTTGTGAAAATTGAACATTGATATTCAGGGTCCTTTGTGGTAGGATTGAGGGTGGATATTTGGTAAGCACATCCAATAATAAGACTCAAAAAACAAAATATCCATCTTACATCAGAAGCATGTCTTGTCCCCTATTCTCAATTCTCATTGGACTTCCCTTGACCTAGAGGAAATGCATATTCACATATTGCATAGAGTATGGTCCATTAGTTCCAGCTATAATTATGGGTCTTTGCATGGTTGGATATATAACAAGGGTTTCCATCTAAGGAAATATTGGTGAAAAGTAGGCTCATGGATGGACTTTGATTAGTCTATTGCAAGCCAGAGACAGTGAAGCACATGTTTTAGGATTGTGAACTTGCCAAAAAACTTCTAGCAACACAATCAGGATCAACACTCAGCTTTGTTTAAGGGGAAAGTGCAGTGGCAAGAAACCCTTTTCAGAGAATCCTACTATTTGGTGATTTTTTAATTTTCAAGGAATCTTGCACTACCTTAGAGTAACTGCATTGTTTACCATCAGGAGATTGGGATGAAAATATGTTTTTTCCAATGAGGTCAATCCAATTCACTCCTTTTGTTGTAACTAACATGAAGAGGCATGTATGCAATTGTTGGCTAAAGGATTTTTTCTGATTAAATATGTTGAGACTCTAGATGCTTTAGCGTAATCATATTTTATTTGTGGTCATATGTTTGACATACATAAAATTATCTTATCTAGTAGAACTGAGGAAGAGGATATGGGATACCACATTATGTACCTTTCCACCTTTATTTTCTCTTTTGTAAATATCTTTATGTTAAGACAAGATGTATTCATAACAAACAATGACAATCTATGTATTGCTTCCACATTAGCATGTGAATTATCCATGAAACATATCAAATAAAAATGCCAATGCATAACAACCTCTTACATGGATTTTGTTTCAGAATTCACCTTGGAATGTTTGATGCATTTGTAAATCCCAAAAGATTCAAGCTTGGAGAGGGAGACTACTAAAGGTTTATGATCTCACTATGAGGATCCACTATCATTGTATGAGGGACAAAGACCTTCTTCATTTGATTGATATAAACTTGAAAGAGGGACTCATAAAAAGTAAAACTATCGAAAAAATCCCACTCCAAAGGTAAGTCATGGAAAAGAAAATCATTAGAGCCAAATTTCCTTACAAATGCTTTCTTCAATCAATGGTGCAACTATGAATATTTGTACATTGATTAGTTTCATCAACCATTGACATTAAGTTCTTATCTTACAATAAAATATTACAAAGTACCTCAGGATAGTTGTCATTGTCATTGTCCACATAGAATAGTGATCAATTGCAATTCGTAGTGCGTAGTCCTATATAAATCAAAGAACCATGAAATGTTGAATTAATGAAAAAGAATTTAAAAAATAGACCTGCATTTAAAAATTTAGAAGAATCTATAATACATAATAATAAAGTGCATTACCTTATTGAGATTCTCTTTGTTTTGAGAATAGTTTAATATTCTCCACTGAACAGGTTCAACCATGTGAACGTGGAAGCTCATATGGCCCCTAACACCCCTCCCCGCCCCCGCCCCCACTCACATCACTCTCAATTCCCCATAACCAACTCATCATCTTATACATCTTGATTTTCAGTTCTTCTGGAATTTGTAGCTTGTATTTATGTCTTCCTGGTCATGTACTCACGATGTTGAGGTTGTTGCAAGGGGTCCGGATTTGCTGGAATAACCAAGAAATGTTAAGTTGATATGTTATTGTTGATTAAGGCTAGTTGTCATTGATGTCAACCCTTGAAGAAATCCGGGTAGCACAAAGGTTTGGGTAATGGAACCAATTATGTTTGATGTAAAGATGAATCACTATTGTCTTTTCATGGTTGATAATAAGTACAGATGGATGAACTCCAAAGTGGTCCCCTTATGGTGAAATCCCTCACGAGAAGATGCTTTGTGGATTGAGTTATCCTAAGAAGTATGGTTATAGAATCCATACTTAATTTTGGAATAATGAGATGAAGTTCAGTGAATTTTTCAGTGAAACTATCCTAGATGGATAGTTCTTTTCATGCCATTTCTAGTGGTATGTGGAACGCCACATAAATCCTCACGGTTAGAGAGTTATGGCCATGAGAAGTTGGAGACCTCAGGTTTGGGTAATGGACCCAAGTTTGTTTGATGGATAATGGTATGAGTTTTGATATATTTTCAGGTAATACTATTCTATATGGGTAGTACATGTCATTCCATTTCTGGTGGTATGTGGAATGTCACATAAATCTTCACAGTTTGAGAGTTATGGACTTACGAAGTTGGAGGACTCTCATATGTCATCTAGAAGCCCCAAAAGGTAAAAGTAGTCAAAGTGGTTTAATAGATTTTAGAAGGTAAATAATAAAGTGATGTGATGAGTGTACTATAATTCAAAGTGAATACACAATAAATTATTTAAATAATAAATTTAATGGATAAATTAGAAGTGGGTTAACCCTAAAATAAGGAAAGTGGGTAAAGTGACCTAGAAAATGTTTTTAAGGAAGCTACTTGGAGAGTATAAATAAGAGGCAAGGCTCTCTCATTTAAGACACACTTGAGCATATTGAATACCTATAGGTGTTTGAGGTAACCAAAGGATATCTAAGATGAAATCTTGAGGAAAGTGAAGAAAAGAAGGTCGGAATTCAAGGAAGGATAAATTCTTTTGATGATGCTTTCTAAGTTTCATATCAATTCAAAAAATATTCCATGAAGGGCATGCTCTACAAGGTTTCTCTTTAGAATAAGCCAAAATTTAGAAAGGTGTTCCATTTTTGCTATAAATCCATTTCTGAGAGGTTCCAAGTAGTGGCACTTAGAGGAATTGCATAAAATATACTGACGAACATTGTATTTCAGTTTCAGATCTTTATGCATTACAGGTTGATTACAGATTGTTTAGTATAGGTCGGTGCATGGTTGATGCACTTTTTTATAGTACGGGTTGATTACAGATTTGTTGGTACAGGTTGGTACATGGTTGATGCACTTGTTTATGGTACAGGTTGATTACGGGTTGAGGTACAGGTCAGTGCATGGTTGATGCACTTGTTTACGGTACATGTTGATTACAGGTTGATGTACAAGTTGATGCATGGTTGATGCATGGTTCAGGTTTATTGGTACATGTTTACAGTGATATATCTCAGTGTGATAGTGTGACAGTGGTTCCATAATTCTACTTCTACTTTAGGATGGTTGGACGGCGCAAGGACAGGTGGTTGTATCCACCTTCTGGTTGTAGCCAGAGAACATAGGGGGTTGTAGCCTCCTTCTGGTTGTATCCAGAGAATTGGGGAGTTGGAGCTTCCCTGAGTTTGTAGCCTGAGAAACTAGGGGGTTGGAGCCTCCTTCCAGTTGCAGCTGGAAAACAAAGGAAGTTGGTGCTTCTAATGAATGTAATTCTTCAAGACATATAAGAAAAAACATTCTTTGGTTTTCTCTCTATTTGGGTTTCCATGTAAAATACTGGTGTATTGTGTATGTGTGTGATTGTTCATTTCTTATTGCTCATTATTGGATAATAATTCTACATTGATATAACACTTGGATTATTTGGAGAAAAAGGATTATAATTATGCTATTACTGATTCACCCCCCTCTCAGTAATCCAACAATTGGTATCAAAGAAGGTTCCTTCAGAAATCAGTTTAACCACTGAAATGTAGATCACGGAGAGTACCAACTTGTATAAAAATGGAATACCACATTTTGATGGACAAAAGTATGTTTTTTGGAGCATAAGGTTGAAGACATATATACAGGCACATGGATTTCAAGTTTGACAATCAATTGTACATGGATACACAGCACCAACAGTTCCACCAACAAATGAAAAAGCAATGAAACTCGGTGAGAATAATTCCAAAGCCAAAAATGCACTTTTGAATGGTCTCAGTGATACAGTATTCACCAAAGTTGCACATTGTAAATCCACTAAAGAGATTTGGGACAAGCTTCGAAATATTTATGAAGGAGATACAAAATTCAAAGAAGCAAAGCTTCAAACTTATAGAGGTCAGTTTGAACAACTAAAAATGAAGGAAGATGAGAATATCACAGCCTACTTTTTACGAGTCGATGAAATGGTGAATGCAATCATAGGATTGGGAAAAGAAATCGAATAATCTGTAATTTTTCAAAAGGTACTAAGATCTCTTCCTATGAAATTTAACCCTAAGATATCAACACTGGAAGAAATATCGGATCTAAACTCAATAAGCATGGACGAACTACATAGAATCTTCATAGCATACTAAATGAGAACTGAACAGGAAAATACAAATGTAAAAGAAGTAGCCTTCAAATCATCCAAAAGATCAAACCAAAATAAAAAAGAACAATATAGCAGCAACAGTGACGACTCGGAAGATGATGAAGAAGTGGCCAACTTTGTCAAAAGACTAAACAAGGGAACCGACGGTAGGTATAAAGGTAAGATTCCTTTAATTTGTTTTAATTGTGATGGTATTGGTCATTTTGCTAACAAATGTCCTCGTAAGAAAAAGAGAAATGATGAAGGTTACTCAAAAGGGAAATACACATATAAAGGCAAAAGAACTACAAAGAAAGTTTTCAAGAAACGTTTATGCACCAAAGAAGACATCTCATCATCAGATGAAGATGAATTCAGTGACAGTGAGATGTGAAGAGTTCTATTCATGGCAGTGAAAGACTCTGACAAAGAAGACTCCGAAGAAGAATATGGACAAGACGAAGAAGAATGTGAAGAAGTCAAAGAAGAAATTGAAGAGGCAAAAGTTAACTTTTGATAAGAATTAATGTGTGCCATAGAAGTTATCATAAGAGAATAGAAGAAGAACAACAAACTACAAGAAGAACTAGACAAAAAAGAAGACACTCAAGAACTTGAAAAAATGATCACAAAATTGAAGGTTCAAATAGAAGAAGATAAAAGAATTGAAGAAGCACCTCAAAGAACAACTAGAAAAAAATGACAGGATCATTGGAAACTTGGAAGTAGAGATTGTCACATTAAGAAATGATATTCAAAAGAAAAATATGTAGAATAGCTCAAAAGTTTTGGATGACATTATCAGCAGTCAAAAATCTCAATTTGACAAGACTGGACTTGGATACAATCAGACAGAAAAGGGATCAAGCTCCAAAACAACAGAGCAAGAAAAATATCCAAAAATCTATGCAAAAACAATCAAAAGGGATAGGAAGATATACAAGGAAGATTACAGGGACACTCCTCCATCGAGAAGATTTAGATTTCAGAATCAACAACCGACAGATAGGCCTCAAGAAGAAGAAGGATTCACAAGAGCACCTCCTTTTAGAAGATCCTCAACTCTCAAGTATCAAACTATATTTTTTGGTTTATGTTATGCATGTAATAATTTTAGACATAAAGCTGTGAATTGCAGAGATAAAAACAGGAACAATAACTACTTTGAGAATAATACACAAAGGGGTTATCCAAGAAGGCCTAGTGAAACACAGAAAAGAAGTTACTACAGGTTTGAATCTTTGAGCACTGAAGTGGATTGTTACAAATGTAACAATTTTGGACATATGGCCAAAGATTGCAGAATGACAGTCCCTCCTAAATACCTACAACAAAATAACAACAATCACAGATAGAAACCTCAGAAAAGAACATGGATAAGAAAGTAGGATCAATATAGAAATGAAGAATGCACACTCGCTCTACAAGCTAAACAGAAGAAACGTGGTTGGTATGTTGACAGTGGATGTTCAAAACACATGACAGGTGATAGAGACAAGTTTCTTACATTACGAAAGGAAAGATATGGATCAGTCTCCTTCAGAAATGATGATTCAACCAAAATCATTGGAAAAGGCACAGTCTGAATTGGGAATAAGAATGAAAAGGTAAAAAATGTTCTACTAGTAGAAGATATGAAACATAATCTTCTAAGTGTGAGTCAAATGTGCGACCAAGGTCATAAATTTACTTTCGATTCACAAAAGTGTGAGATAAGAAAAGAATCTTCAGGGAGATTGTTCACTACAGTTGCAAGAACTTCAAGCAACATATATGTGTTAAATGAAATTGGAAATGAAAAGTGTTGTCTAGGAAAGGAAGATGAAATTCGGCTATGGCACAAAAGAATGGGTCACATACATTTTGATAACCTTTTCAAGGTTAGAAAAAGATAAGCAATCATAGAAATGCCCCAGATCACGAACCCAATGAACACTTTATGCAAGCATTGTCAACAAGGAAAGCAAACAAAAACCAGGTTCAAATCAAGGGAATATTCAATGATAAGACCACTGAAAATTTTGCATACTGATCTAGTTGGACCAAATAAAACCAAGGGCTTAAAAGGTGAGAAATATTTTATGTTATTAGTTGATGATTATACAAGAATGACTATAGTTTTCTTTCTCAAGAATAAGTCAGAAGCTTTTGAAAACTTCAAGATCTACAAGGAAATGGTTGAAAATGAAATGTATTCAAAAATCCAATGCTTGAGATATGATAATGGAGCAGAGTTCACCTCAAAGGAATTTATGGACTACTGCAACAATCATGGAATAAAAAGGAAATTCTTCGTTTCTAGGACACCTCAATGGAATGGAGTTGTTGAAGGAAAGAATAGGACAATATAGGAAATGGCTCGTACAATGCTAATGGATTCAAAATTGATAGATATTTTTTGGACACAGGTAGTGCATACAACAGTCCACATTCAAAACAGAGTAATGCTCAGAAACAACACTGACAAAATGCCTTACGAACTATGGAAAGGAAGACCAGCAAATGTAAAGCACTTCAGAGTTTTTGGAAGAAAATGCTATATCAAAAGAGAAGATGGAGAAATGGGAAAGTTTGACTCTCGTGTGGACAAATGAATACTTTTTGGTTAATCAAGTACAAGGAAATCATACAAGTGTTACAATCTAGGATTGAACAAAGTTGTGGAAAACATCAACGTGAAAATTGATGAAACAGGCAGACCAGAATCAAAGGAAGAATACAATGGATCAATGAAACAACCCTTAGAAGAAGAAGCAAAACATGAAGAAGAAGTAGAAGAGGAAGATGAAGATAATCTGACAGAAAAAGAAGATCAAGTTCAGCAAGTGTCTCCAAAGACACCTAGCAGACGAGTACAGAAGAATCATCCTTCAGATTAGATTATCAGAAACAAAGATGCAGGAGTTGAGACTAGAAGAAAAATCCGTTCACCAGAACAAACACACCTAGCACTCTTATATACAATTGAACCAAACTATTTCTAAGAATCCTGCAAGGATGAATTTTGGAATAAGGCCATGGATGAAAAATTGGATCAAATAGAGAAAAATGACACTTGGGAACTGGTTCCAAGACCAAAGAATAAGAATGTGAATGACACAAAGTGGGTCTTTAGGAATAAATTGAATGAATATGGATAGGTTACAAGGAACAAAGCTAGATTGGTATGCAAAGGATATGCACAGGTTGAAGGAATCGACTTTGAAGAGACATTTGCCCCAATTGCTAGAATGGAAGCAATCTATTTGCTTTTATCTTATGCATGATCCAAAAATATTAAAATGTATCAAATGGACGTAAAATCATCTTTTCGGAATGGGGAACTTGAAGAAGAAGTCTACATTGAACAACCAGAAGGATTTCAGCTATCAGAGAATGAAGACTATGTGTGCAAATTAAAGAAGGCCTTGTATGGTATAAAATAGGCTCCTAGAGCATGGTACTCTAGATTGGATAAATATCTACATCAAGCAAGGTTCAGAAAAGGAAGTGTAGACAACAACCTCTACATCAAGGTAATTCAGGTTAATATTTTATTAGTTGAAGTTTATGTTGATGATATTATTTTTGGTAGTGATGATGACAGGTTAAGCCAGAAATTTGCAAAATATATGCAGAATGAATTTGAAATGTCATTACTTGGAGAACTATCTTTCTTTTTGAGACTTCAGATACGTCAAAGAAACCAAGGAATTTTTATTTCTCAAACTAAGTATATCATAGAAATGCTAAAAAGGTTCGGAATGTAAGAGTGCAAACCAGTTGCAAGTTGAGCAAAGATGATGATTCGAAGTCTACAGATCAGAGGCAATACAGGTCAATGATTAACATCCTACTATATGTGACAACATCCAGACAAGATGTAATGCAAGCAGTTCGACAGGTGGCACGATTTCAAGCAGCACCAAAGGAATCACATGTATTAGTAGTGAAGAGGATTTTCAAATATCTCAAAGGAACAGAAGAGTTCGGATTATGGTATCCAAAAGGAAAGGATCTATCATTTATTGCCTACACAGATGCAGATTGGGTAGGTTGTATTGATGACCGATGAAGCACCAGTGGAGCAACGTTCTACTTAGGTGAGAGTTTAGTATCATGGCTAAGCAAGAAACAATCATCAGTATCTTTATCTATAGCCGAGGAAAAGTATATTGGAGCAGCATCATGTTGTACACAGGTTATTTGGATGAAACAAACTTTGACAGATATATAGGTTGAGTATGATGATCCCATTCCAATCTATTGTGATAATACAAGTGCCATAAATATCTCAAAGAACCCAGTGACGCACTCCAATACGAAGCACATTCCAATCAAGTATCACTTTCTACGAGAGCAGGTTGCAGAAAAGAACATCAAAGTTGAGTATGTGGGCACAAAAGAACAAGTGGCAGACATATTTACAAAACCACTTCCACGGGAAGCCTTTGAGTATCTTCACCAGAGACTCGAAGTTACTTCTACTCCAAAATGAATTCTTTTTAATTCTTATCTTATATGTCTTTGATGTACATGAGGAAGCACCATAAGTGGACAATTCAGTCAAGGGGAGCAGCCCCAGATGGAAAGATACCTTTGCCATTGATGCCAAAGGGGGAGAGATTCATGCAGAGGACAGAGGCATGGTTCCAGGGGGAGCAATGGTCACAAATATGTAGAGGATAGAGGCATGTTTTCAGGGGGAGCATGAGTCATATGAATTTAGTATTGCATGACATAATTTTAGTTTTGCATAAGAGTGTTGCCATCAATGCCAAAGGGGGAGATTGTTGATTAAGGTTGGTTGTCATTGATCTCAACCCTTGAAGAAAGACCGGTAGCACAAAGGTTTGGGTAATGGAACCAAGTTTGTTTGATGTAAATATGAATCATTATTTTCTTGTCATGTTTGATAATAAGTATAGATGGATGAAATCCAAAGTGGTCCCCTTATGGTAAAATCCCTCATGGGAAGATGCTTTGCGGATTGAGTTATCCTAAGAAGTGTGGTTAGAGAACCCATGCTTAATTGTGGAATAATGAGACAAAGGTCAATGAATTTTTCATTGAAACTATCTTAGATGGATAGTTATTTTCATGCCATTTCCAGTGGTATGTGGAATGTCACATAACTCCTCACAGTTAGATATTTATGGCCATGAGAAGTTGGAGACCCCATGTTTGGGTAATGGACCCAAGTTTTTTTGATGGATAATTGTATTAGTTTTGATATATTTTTAGGTAATACTATTCTATATGGATAGTACATTTCATTCCATTTCTGGTGGTATGTGGAACGTCACATAACTCCTCACGGTTTGAGTGTTATGGCCTTACGAATTTGGAGGACCCTCATATGTCATCTACAAGCCCCAAAAGGTCAAAGTAGTCAAAGTGGTTTAAGACATTTTAGAAGGTAAATAATAAAGTGAAGTGATGAGTGTACTATAATTCAAAGTGAATACAGAATAAATTATTTAAATAATAAATTTAATAGAGAAATTAGAAGTGGGTTAACCCTAAAATAAGGAAAGTGGGTAAAGTGACCTAGAAAATGTTTTTAAGGAAGCTACTTGGAGAGTATAAATAAGAGGCAAGGCTCTCTCATTTAAGACACACTTGAGCATATTGAATACCTATAGGTGTCTGAGGTAACCAAAGAATATCTAAGCTGAAATTCTGAGGAAAGTGAAGAAAAGAAGGTCGGAATTCAAGGAAGTATAAATTCTTTTGATGATGCTTTCTAAGTTTCATATCAATTCAACAAATATTCTATGTGGGGCACACTCTACAAGGTCACTCTCTAGAATAAGACAAAATTCAGCAAGGTGTTCCATTTTTTCTATAACTCCATTTCTAACAGGCTCCAAGTAGTGACACCTGGAGGAATTGCATAAAACATACTGAAGAACATTGTGTATTAGTTTTAGATCGTTATTCATTATAGGTTGATTACAGATTGTTTGGTACAGGTTGGTGCATGGTTGATGCACTTGTTTATAGTACAGGTTGATTACAGATTGTTTGGTACAGGTTGGTGCATGGTTGATGCACTTGTTTATGGTGCAGGTTGATTACAGGTTGAGGTATAGGTTGGTGCATGGTTGATGCACTTGTTTACGGTACAGGTTGATTAAAGGTTGATGTACAGGTTGATGCATGGTTGATGCATGGTTCAGGTTTATTGGTACATATTTCCAACAGTATATCTCAAAGTGATAGTGTAACAGTGGTTTCGTAATTCTACTTCTACTTCAGGGCAGTTGGACAAGGCAAGGACAGGTGGTTGTAGCCACCTTCCCGTTGTAGCTGGAGAACATAGGGGGTTGTAGCCTCCTTCTGGTTGTAGACAAAGAATTGGGAAGTTGGAGCTTCCCTCAGATTGTAGCCTGAGAAACTAGGGGGTTGGAGCCTCCTTCCAGTTGCAGCTAGAAAACAAAGGAAGTTGGTGCTTCCAATGAATGTAATTCTTCAAGACATATAAGAAAAAACATTATGTGGTTTTCTCCCGATTTGGGTTTCCACGTAAAACACTGGTATACTGTGTATGTGTGTGATTGTTCATTTCTTATTGCTCATTATTGGATAATAATTCTACATTGATATACACTTGGATTAGTTGGAGAAAAAGGATTATAATTACGCTATTACCAATTCACCCCCCACCTCTTAGTAATCTAATAGTTATGTTATTATTATTATAAGGTTTTCATTAATAAAAAATAAAATTAGAGTGATGTTCTTTACCTGATGCGGCCACATCATGTACTTCATCTTCCTGTCTAGCCTCATCTTGTATAGGTTGACCCTCTACATGCTCTGGAGATGAAACATGAAAGATAACAATTAAAATACGGGCATTTGCAATGAAATATTTTAAATTGTAATTCATACTACTTTTTTTGTAGCACATGAATACATTCATTACCACGATGCATGGCATGAGCTTCTAATGGTTTTTATACATCATCGACATTAATTCTATCATTGCTTTCCTTCTTAAAACAAATAGACTCACTATTTTATGGCAAAGAATAATAATGAATGGATTGCAAAAGAAATCAATCTTAAATAAACTTCATTGATTTTATTTACCTGCGTGGAGGATGGAGTACCAAAAGACTGTGTTTTCCCAACCAAGTTTTTTGGGTGTTCCACAAGGGTTGCAAAACCACACTTGAATCCAAGCTTCAAGTCTTCCTATGTTGGCACTTCCTTGAACCAATCGACCTTCAATTTTGCATAAGCTCATGAATTTAACTTTTATGGTGAAATTGAACCAAAATTATTTGAAATTTATTATTTCAATGGAGTATTTGAATTTGATTTATTGAAACTTACAAATCATGTCACTAGATTCGAGTAACCACCAGGACCAATCTTGTGTTGACCATGTTTTTCTTGTCGTGCCCTTATTTCCTTTGACGTGTCTAGGAGCCTATGAAAAGTTTGAAATGTTTTAGATGTTGCAAATTTGATGTAAAAATAAAGAGTAATAAACATATAATTACATTGTTGAAAGTATTGAATACCTTCCTATGGCTGGTGCTAGCTTTCCTTCTTTTCTTAAAGTCCTCTCCCCTCTATCATCCATCAGGGCCCTCCACTCCATTGTTGGAATCATTGGAGGGTGATCATACTTAGCATTCTTTTCAAAATGGGTCCTATATTGGTCCCTCACAATCTTGATATGATTGTCGTCTTTCTTAAGGACCTCCACTCAGTTGAAGGTCTCATTTCTAAAAAACCCAACAAAGTGATTAATGAGCTCATATTTTAAATTTTTACTTTGTTTATCCCACCTTGTGCAGTTGTTGGGCCCAAATATCTCCAGTGTAATATCATGTACATGATTGTAAAAAACATCATTTCCTGAAAAATGATCATGTGATCATTAGTTTAAAAAGAATGCTCTATCAGTAAATTTCAATCATATTATATATAATAAGTAAAAAAAAAAATTAAACACATTGGATCTTCTCTATCTTTATGGGAATGAGATTTTAGTCCACCAAAAATGTTCTCTCTAGTGTTCTTGTACTAGTGACATGGGTAGATCCATGAAATGTAGCTTGACCAATATCAATATCAGGCTCTTCATCCAGCCCATGATCATGTTCTGAAAGATCTAGCATGGGTCAGCCACTAGAGGGTGCCCCGATCACATCTGCCCCCAGTTGTCCCATGCTATGTGTTATTGATTGTTCAGTCAACAATAATGGCACATGAGATGCATGTGGGGTCAGATACTCATGTGAGTACTCTTCACCAGCATGAGTATGTGGACCCAAGAATGCCTGTAAAAACAAACCATATTTTAGTTCATCATGACATATACAAGTACAAAATATACAATCCTAAATGAATTTATCTTCTTATTAAAGATCCTACTGCTTACACTCAAGCCATGAATTATCTTCGTCAAACAATCAATATTTTCTCTATTCACCTCTGTTTGAAGCTGAATGAATAGAAAACGAAGCAATTCTACATTTAATTTTTTGATGCTCTTCTTTACCATCAAAAATGGATTTAGAGAAGTTGCGATGTCATCATCGCACATGAGGTCATTGACTTCAATATTTATTGCTTGTTGTTCTAATGGTGTGGTATGAACCATCGGGGACTTACCTCGATCAGTACCCTGCAAAAAAAATGTAGAAAACATTAGTGAAATGAAATAAATAGACAGACGATATATACATAATAAAAGAACACATTTCTCATATTTAATTTGTACAATTACAATGAGGTATACATGTTGCCTAGAAGATGGTGTAGTTTTATCAATTACCATCGGGGACTTGCCTCAATCAGCACCTTGCAACAAAAATATAGAAAACATTACTGAAATGGAACCAATACACTCATGATATAAACATATTAAGAAAACATATTGCTCATATTTGATTTGTACAATTACAATGAGGTATACATGTTTCCTTGGGGATGGTGTAATAGTCTGATCCATGGAGGGGTTTCCCCAATCAACACCCTAAATCAAAATTATAGAAAACATTGTTGAAATGGAAAACAATACCGAAAACATAAGATATTATATTCATTAATTAAAGGTTGGGTACAATTTATATGCACCACTCCCATAGTAAGGGTGCTTGTATCTATTCAATTCAAATTATAATTAATCAAAAACTCTTCCCCTATAGCTATTGATTTTATGGCACATACGAAAACACAGTTACCTTCACACCCCTCAAGTATGAAATTGGGTTGCTTATTTGTAGACCCAGGTTGTGTAATATTTATAAACCCTGTAATATTTCCTATTGCTTTTGGCCTTCCATCAATGTACATAGTCGCTCCTTTATTTTGATTGTTGTCTTTTAGTTATAAATAATTTGCAGACAATGCATATCTGCGCATACTTCCTGTATATTGCACCAGTCACATCCAATATTTATAATTGTAACAGGGTCCTACATACTCCATCAATTTGGTGCATCTACCATAACTGACCTTTATTCCATCCATACAAAACAACCCCAAACCATGTAATGACAATGGTGCAATCTGATATATCATATCATTCACACAAAAATATGTGTTTAGTCGAGGAAGATCATTTGGTACCCATTGTTTCACTAGATTTTTGTGCCTCAAGGGAACTTCGATGTATCCTATGGTCTCATCGTCATAAGAACATGAACCCCCTTCAACGACAAAAAATTCCATGCATTTATGGAATTTTCTTCTGATATTTTGACATCTAGTTGATCTCCCTCTTTTAGACCTAGTAGATGTCTCATTTTCCTCTAGTATTCCTATACTATCCTCGCTCAAGGAATACATATCTGACAAATACCTATTTGGTTGTACCTGCACTCCTTCGGATGAGAGAAATAGTTAACAAGAATTTGTAGAAGGCTACAACAATTTCTTGTATTAGAAATATGATTCACAATTTATGAATGAAAATTTAATCAATTGTGATAAAATCGTATGAGAGACATAAAAGTGAATGATGGGAGTTAGTTCCTTTCCAAGAGACAATGGTTGATCCATGTCTATATCTAGCTTACCAGGTTTATCGTTCGACTATTACTTCACAAAGGAAACAAACTCAACCACTCCTACTTAAGCTCATTTCTTCTAGGAAATTCATTAAGGCACTTCTTCACACTTCCAGGATGACTAATGGTAGTAGTAGCTATACAAACTAAATGGGAAAAACACTCTCACATAATGTAGGGATCATTTCCACTACCTAAAATAAACCTAATTAATCAATATTGGGAGGAAAATCATATTACAAACCCAAGGGGATGGAGGACTTGGAAGACACAAGACAATGGCCAACCTTCCTTCCTTAGGGAGCCCTATTTCGCTTTGAGAAAAAATGAAGAATATAACAATTTGATTCAATCTTGGAAAATACATCTCCATATGGGGCTAGAAAGGAGGAGTCATTCTCTCAGTCAATGAATCTTATGACTTGGAAGAAAAGGACACTCAACTATTATGGGTAAGACTTCTTGGATTATCCTTACATTTCTGTTCCCATCAAATCTAAGTTGATTTGGGGAGAACCCTAGATCGGCATGTTATTCCAAGGTCCTTGAGATTGACCGTGTTGGAAGGTGGGGTACTAGAAGATATCATCTTTGATTGTGAAGGAGAGTAGATAACAAGTACTAGACTATGAAAAATACCTTTTAGAATCCAATTATACAAAAAAACATGGTCATTTGTTTTGGGAATATAGGTATAGGTCACTTTTGCATATGAGATCTAATTTTCACATTTTATGCACCATTGGAAAGGTCTAGGAACATAGAACACTAACAAATAGGTGTGACAAATTTTTGGACCCTGTAACCCCAAAAAAATGCCTAGAAATGCCTCAAAATGGCTATGGAAGGTTGTAGACCTCAATTTTCCAAACTGGGACCTGAAACTAAAATGGTCCTGCAAGCCAATTCCTCCAATTTTTCCACTCAGAAAGTACTAAGATATATGACAAATTACGTGATGATCCAATTTGGATCATACCTCCCCAATTGTGGGGGGGGAATTAGCACCATTCAGTTATGCTTCCTTTAGCTTAGAAGTTGTGAGTGGGGGGAATAATTCTAACAAAGTCACCTTGTGTTGAAACCTAACCCAATCATTGTTGCTTGCATTGGTACTCATATACAAGCACAAGAATGTCATGTGGTGGGACTTGAACCCTGGTGAATGTTATATTTGCTTTCACTGCCTGAAAAGACACCACTAACTAACCATTAATCAAGTTCATTTTCCCATATATCTCAACTAGAAGGTTGGGAAAATCCCTTAGTGATGTAAAGGCCTATCTCAAAAGGCTCAAAAGGTGATAGCAGAAAGGACCAGTTCTTGGGAGTCTAACTTCTCCCAAACCATAGAAGACATGATGTAAGAGGAAGATCCCTCATCCACGATGCTTATGTCGATAATCAATTTTTTAAGAGTGACGAGAATATAGAATGCAACATAATGGGGGACTCATGGTTCCACATTGTCCAAGTCAAAGGTATTCAACATAGAGAGTTGAGGATATACCCCTCCATTCGTAGTGAACATTAAATCCTTTATTTGGAATGGTAGATTTGAAGAGCCTCTAATGCTTAAGTTGTTGAAAGAGACTTGGCCAAATATCTGAAAATGTTGTAAGTGCGAGCAACATGAGTGTGTGGTCTTCTGTAGAGGAAACTTGGCACATGAGGAGTAGATTTGACTTGTGTCCGAGCAATTTGCAATGGGCCACTAGATTGTGGGTGAGCATTTTCCTTGTTGGAAGATTTCTAGGTTAATTGAATCATAGGCCTAATTTTATGTTTAGGGTTCACTTCATTGGATGTATTGTAGATTCCTTGACAAGAGGGGTCACCTTTTTGTGAGGATATAGAATAAGTGGAAGTTGACATAGCATCATAGTAATTTATCACTAAATTTTGTTAGGGAAATGGATTATGAAATGCAACCAATTGTTAAGGATTATAATTAATTTTTAGTTGGTGAGTATTCCTTTGTGGGGTATTGTTGATCCTATTCTGTCTCTTGTTCCACAAGAATTGGAGTTATGGAGGTCAAGGCACCGACGAGTGTAATTACAATGGATCTCATAAATGGTGCAAGGGTGAGAAGTATGAAGTTGGTTGGAATTTCCTTTCCTAGGATGGTTTTAATTGTGTTGATTTTGATTGGAATTTGTGTTTCCCATGGTGTTGTTATGACAATTTGGTATGTTTCTCTCTCTCCCTTGGTTTTGATTGTTGTTGTTATGATTGTTTTTATTCCCCTTGTTCTTAGTTCCTTGGCTTCATTGTTTTCTATTTGGTCAAGCTTGTGCATTATGGTGTGCCAATAGTTGACCAAACTAGGAATTAGGAGGGTGGACCAAGTTTATTTGTAATGGTGGAAAAATGATTAAGACACAAAAATTACCATTGGTATGTGGTAGATACATGTGGAGCACCTTGATTGTAGGGATCATATGATTATGAGGTGGTGGACCACCATAAGAAGTGTTTGGACCCTCATATGAAGTTATTAGGCCACTATAAAAACTATTTGATCCTACATAAGAGTTGTTTTCCCTCCGTAATGACCTCCGAAAAGAAAATACCTACTAGGCAAAGACATGTTCCCAAATCGATTTTTCACTGATCTTAATGCTTGTGATTACATTGATCCTATATGGCATGTGATTCTCATATGTTTGAATAAGGTTCATTTGAAGAATATATAGGGGCATCAAGAATGGTTGTGTATGGACATTATGATTGGGAGTAAATGAGATCAAATTATTGTACATAAAGGATAACTTCTTTTTTCTGTTTGGGGAAGTGTAGTTTCCACATATTTAGAAATGGTGGGAAGCAGAGACTTGAAAAGTCAATACATTTAAGAGTTTATTACTTAGCTCAATTTTACAAAATCTCCTCCTATGTTGACACTCATGAATATGGTCTATGATGTGAGCGGAAGTGATTTCGTGACAAGCAGTGAGGATTTTGATTGTGGCATCATGTCAAACAAGTAATTGAAAAAATGTCAAAAATACGTTAGTTATAGACTGAACTAGGATATGTGTTGGTGGAAAGATCAACATACCACTTTCTTTTCACTCTTATGAGGATACGTTGGAAAATACTAAGCTCCCACCTTGAAAAAATATATCAAAATATATATTATATTATATTATATTTATATAATTATTCCTCTTAGAGCACTGGAAACCCCAAATTTCGTTGGTCAGGCATGCGCGAGTTTCCTCCCAACGTGTTGGAAACCCCAAATTTCATTTTCATGGCACCTGTCACACCCCTCCCAATGCACTAGAAACCCCAAATTTGGTTGGGTTTCCACTCATCGGTGCCCTCGCTTTCCTACTAGCACTTTGGAAACCCCAAATTTCATTTTTCTAGCACGTGCCTACACCCTATCTTTCCTTCGAGCACACTGAAAACCCTAAATTACCTTGGGTTGTCTCACGCCTTCACCTTCTCTTGCCTTCGAGTGTGATGGAAACCAAAAATTTCCTTGGGTTGGCCCGCGCATGTGTCCTCTCACCTTCGAGCATGATGGAAAACCCAAATTTGCTTGGGTTGGCCTGTACTTGTTCCCTCTCTTGCCTTTGAGCGCATTGGAAACCCCAAATTTCCTTGCGTTGGCCCATGCCTATGCCCTCTCTTTCCTTCGAGCATGATGGAAACCCCAAATTTCCTTATTTTGTCTTGTGCCTGCGCCCTCTCTTACCTTCGAGCGCGAAGGAAACCTTATGAGTTCATTTCCTCATTTGAAGGAAAATAAGTTTTTGCATTGAAATAAAAAGTAGAGGCAGAAAGGACATTTTCTTTATAAGAAGGATTACAAGGAGAAAGATCCAAATGGATGTTGTTTTCTTCATGAATTTTTCTATGGATTCCATCTTCTCAAACAAATTGACTCTATATGACCATCTCACCCATAAAAATTGGAATGTGTCTCAGTTTTATTTCCTTTTGACTTAACTCCTTTATCAACACTTTGAGTAGGAGAAGGGCGAGAGGATTTGGGGCCATTACTTAGTTTGTTGTTGTGACGATCTTTCTTCTTGGTATGATTGTGGCATTTATTCTATTGTTTCATGAAGGATTTCTTAGAGGTTTCCATGGAGTAGATAACTCCAAGATGCAAGATATTATCTTTCTCTTGAAATAGAGATCACATAATGTTTCACAAGAGGGCACTCTATAAGAAGTACCTTGACTAAGAAAAGATTCTTGAGTGAAAAGTGAATAGAAAATTAGAGTAGAAATTTCCATGTTTAGAAAGAATAAAATAATCAACTAATTTCCATCTTTCTTAATGACATAATCTAGAAGTAAGAGTTGAAGGGTCTTAAAATTTGAGAGAAATATTCAATGCAAGTAACATCAATGAGATTCAATGAGATGATTTTTGAGTTGGTGGGCTCAAATACAATTTCTTTTACAAAACAAGTGTTCCATCTTTTTCCAAGTTGCATATGGAGTATCAAGCCCTTGAAAGTGAAACTACAAATAATTATTGTTTGACATATCTATGAGTTCATGGGTTGAGTAGTTTATGTTGTCAAATTCAAATCTATTCAATGCATATTGGGGGTAACTTTTGTTCCTATGGTGATTATTAAAGTCCCTTACTTCTCAATAAATCATCCATGTGATATTTCTAAGAGATAATTGGTATTTGAAAGTAGGATCTCACTTAAACTAAATGACATATTACAATGTGTAAGTAAAATGACTTTACAAAAAAAAAATGATAGCATAGATAGAAAGTAATTAGTATCTCCTATGATTTTTGATAGTTTGTTATAATTTGTACATTGTCCAACAATTATGTCTAGGTGGGTGGATAATGTTAGCATCATTGAAGCCTTTGGGAAGTATATTCCCTATATTACTCTCTTGTTTTAACTAGAGCTCCACTACTAGAGGTGCTACATCATCGTGGCCAAATATGTAGAGTTATCGTTCACATTGGAACCCTATAAGGAGGTGTTTTGGGTGCTAGAGGCTTGACCACCAGTCAATTAGATAGTGGGATTGTGGATATTGTATTTTTGTTTGATTTGTGGCCTTATATTCAAGTGTGGATATATATCCTCCCTAATTGGGTTTTAGTTAAGAGCACCTAGTTTCATTCATTGAGTTTAGGCCCTAAATAGGGGGCATCACCATGTTGTGACCTAAACAACCCAACTAAGTTTTGAGTAAAACATGGGTCCCCCTCTTTCTTCTTTTTGGTATTTATATTGATGTTATCTATGCATTTCCTTGCAACCTATTTTCTTTCAACTCTTTTGAAATGGGTAAGCTAGATGAGCTTAATTTTCAATTTTTTCTCTGATTACCCAAATTGGTCCCCTTTCCTCATTTTTTTAATTTTACCTTTAGTTTGGTATCCTTTTCTTTTCATTGAAGTTTCTTTTGTTCAAAATATTTCAATTATATTTTCTTCATTTTCTTACTCTAGCTTTGTCCCCCTACTTCCCAAGTTGGGATAGATTGTCAAGTCGGGCCCTCTTTTTCATTTTGTTCACATTGTCTTTGCATGATTTCAAAATCATGCATGATTATTGAGTAAGGTATCTTCTATTTTTCACTTGAACAACTATTTATTTTCAAATTTAAATTCCTCTTATACCCAAAACTATCTTCCCTTATTTGTTTTCAAAAGATATGACTCAACTTCAAAAATCAGGCTCTCCCATCACCTTGTTTTGATGGGTCCTATCCTAATTTGGAAATCGAACTTGATTTCAAAATTAGACCCTCTCATCATCATTTGAATTGTATGAAATTTTAATTATATTTGATGGAATTTTTTTTGTTAAGGTCAACATGAATTGGATTATTTAATGTACTATACATGTCACTTGTGCATTAATGTGCACTTTAAATCATTCCTTGTCTTGGATCAATTTGACAACATCATGACCTTAATAACCACCTTTTTGAATTCTAGTAATAATAATGATTTATGAAATTTGAAATAAAGTTTGCATTTAAGATGTATAATTGTTCAATTAGTAAATATGTTGACCAGGTAGGGTGTTTCCCTTATTAATTCTCAAGGATACATAAGAATGTAGGAACATTTAATTTTGAACATGTCACCTATAATTAAGGGGGGTCAAGTACATGATCAATAGGTGCGCCTTGTCAAATTGTTTGTGAGAGTCATGTTTGAGTCTAGAAAACCCCCCATACCATCAATGCATGTGTCTAGTCTAACCATGTTTAATTTCAATCCACACAAGCACAAATTGAAAATATTTCAACATTGGCCCCATTCACATGTCACTTATAATTAAGTGGGGTCAAGTACATGATTAGAAAGTGCCCCTTGTCAAATTCCTTGTGCGAGTCATGTTTGAGTCTGGAAACCCTCCCATACCGTCAATGCACGCATCTAGTCTAACCATGTCAAATTTCAGTCCATACAAGCACAAAGTGCAAAAATTTCAACGTTGGCCCCATTCACATGTTACTTATAATTATGCAGGGTTAAGTACATGATCAATAGGAATGCCTTGTCAAATTGTTTGTGTGAGTCATGTTTAATTCTGGAAACCCTCCCATACCATCAATGCCTACGTCTAGTCTAACCATGTCAAATTGCAGTCCATACAAGCACAAAGGGAAAAAATTTCAGTGATGGCCCCATTCACATGTCACTTATAATCAAGTGGGGTCAAGTACATGATCAGTAGGCACGCCTTGTCAAATTTTTTATGTGAATCATGTTTGAGTCTAGAAACCCTCCCATTCCATGTCAAATTTCAGTCCATACAAGCACAAATTGAAACAAAATCAACGATGGCCCCATTCACATGCAATCACTTATAATTATGCAGGGTCAAGTACATGATTAGCAAGCACGCCTTGTCAAATTATTTGTATGAGTCATGTTTGAGTTTGGAAACCCTCCCATACCATTAATGCATGTGTCTAGTCTAACCATGTTTAATTTCAATCCACACAAGCACAAAGTGAAAAAATTTCAACATTGGCCCCATTCACATGTCACTTATAATTAAGCGGGGTCAAGTACATGATTAGCAAGTGTGCATTGTCAAATTGTTTGTGCGAGTCATGTTTGATTATGGAAACCCTCCCATACCTTCAATGCATGTGTCTAGTCTAACAATGTTTAATTTCAATCCAAACAAGCACAAAGCAAAAAAAATTCAACGTTGGCCCCATTGACATGTCACTTATAAGCGAGGTCAAGTACATGATCAACAAACGCACTTTGTCAAATTGTTTATGTGAGTCATGTTTGAGTCTGGAAACACTCCCATGCCAAGCTTATCTTTGTTTCAAAAATAGTTTAATATTCTCTACTGAACATGGCCAACCATGTGAAGGTGGAAGCTCATCTGCCCCCC
>ML791331.1:208779-223515 GCA_009831015.1 Picea engelmannii
TATGCCTTCTCAAGTAGAGGTAAATCATGAACATCATCAAAGTCATCATTTTCATTATCATAATCAACATCCATTCTAACATTAAATGTATCATGGATCAATGTATTTGTACCATCATCTTTCAACCATGTTATCTACATGATCATCTTCTTCCATATGATCATTAACTTGATCTTCAATATTCATAGCTACATGTTCCTCTGACGCTTGTTGTACAACCACATTCTTTGAACAATATGCCCGAGGAGGCCTTTCCTTTATAATTACAAACCATCAATAGATATTAGTGTATATATAACAAATATAAAAGTCATACATACATTTACAAAAAGAGTAATATAAAGACATATATACTAAACAACCTACCAATGGATGATATCCATGTCCCCCCTCAACGTGTCCATGTTGAAGAAGATCTATTTTAGTTGTTGTGATCAATATTCTTCTCCTATTATATCCCTTGCATTGACAACAAGGACAATAACATTTCCCATCACCCCTTTTTCTCACTCCATCCCACAATCTAGCTAGTGCTTCTCGATTTTGTTCTTTTGGATTAGGAATATTGTTATGTGACATTTTCCTTGATCACCAAACTTAAGAGACGATTATTGATCTTAAAAAATCAAGCTCCACACTTCAACTATTTCCAATGATAGTAACAAATAAAATAAATTTGTTTTTTTGCATGAAAAATAGTCCCCGTAAACTCTGTAAGCCATCATTAGTATAGAAAAAATGTTGGAATGTTTCCCACATTTGCAGTATTTATAAATAAATCCTCGTCGGTTATTTGACGACTAGTGGATATATTGACCGTTACAATGACAAATGAGGAGGATGTTGACTAGGCCACGTGGAAAGGTCAACATAAGCGTTGTGTCGTCGGATATCCGATGAGGTCACTGATTTGAAAAAAACACGAAAAAAATTGCAAATTCTGAATGTAATATCCAATGACAAAGCCAATTTTTAAGGTGTCGTCGAAGGATGTGATCGGATTTTGGGTTCAAATGTAGCTGTGCATGGTCCTTTTATAACAAATTTTTTTCAAAGGGATGGATGCCCATTCTCTCACTCCATTCTGTATGCCCTGTAAAAGAGCTAGTTTTGATCATGCCACCCCACTTACCTAATGAATTTTGGTTTGAATAAATCTTAACTAAGAAATGTTTACTGAATCAATATCCTCAAGATTTTGTTCAAGTAAAGAAGAGGAACAAATTTTGAAATATTATAGGTGGAAATTGTTGAATTGTGTCATTTCCATTTGAGCTTCCACCTACCAATATTATCCTACTCACACATATTATCATGTTGGTAGTTGCGCTCAACAATATCCTCATTTTCATTTAAGTTTATTGTCTTTTATGAAATAAGCCATTTTAGGAGATATAGATATTTCTTTTTTGCATCACATGTACAAATAGTTGCGATATTATATATGTTACCCTGAAGTTTGAAGTTTATTCCTAGTTATGGGAAATGACAAGACGATGATGAAACATTAAACAACTCCTTAAAGCTCTATCCCTGATCCCCACCCCACTACTAACTATATCTAGATTTTAAAAATAATCAATAACAACCAGAATTTAATAAAATAAACAAATAACATATGAAGTTTTGAAAATGACTTATCTAAAAAATTTCTAATTTCTAAAATTGATAAAAAAAAAATTATAATTATATATACTAATGACATTCGTGTGAAGTTTTGAAAATAACTTATCTAAAAAAATTTCTAATTTCTAAAATTAATAAAGATTCTATAATTATGTGTACTAATGGCATCCTCTTCATTATCCATTGAAAGAGAAATATTCTTTAATATTATTCATAATATTACCAAAACACTTCTTACATTGTACATCATTATTCCTTTCACGATATAGAGCTTTTGGCGTTATCATTCACCCATAATAAAGATATACTAGTTATATAAAAAGTAATGTATATAAAAGTGAATGTAAATTCATGATGAATATGAAGTGCAAAATATCTCTCCATATAAATTTATAAACATTATGAAGAATCTTGCACTACATTTAAAATTTATTTATTTAAGAAATGATTTAAAAAAAAAAAAAAGTTATATTTGATGATGATTATAAGATTGTATTTTAATATAATTTTTTTTAATTTATAAATATAAATAGATTTTTTTTTTTTTAATTTAAAAAAGAAAAAGAAAATTGACATTGTTAAAATAAAAACAAATTTTTACTTAAACAATTTTTAAAACACAGTGGGACTAAAAAATATGTTATCTTTGTGACACTAATAAGGTTGAAGATGAAAAAAACTTTCTTTTATAATGTAGTGCATATACCTAAATTAGATTACAAGTTCAAAATATTTGTCACAATACCAAACTTCCTAACCTTCTAAGTCATCAAAACTATGGTGATCTTGGAATGTTTCTGTTAATGCTTTTTTATCACATTAATAAAGTTTTAAAGAAATCCAAGTAATCCCTTACATTTTTTAAAATTGGAAAAACCAATTTATTTTGACTGTTTAACTATTCTACATTTTTGCCATCCTAGTCTGAATCCGACAACATAAATCGACACGAAATCACAACTTTTTGTTGTTTAAATTGCATTTCTGAATGTAAAAATGGATTCAACTTGCTAAAAAACCTAACACTCGGAATATACATATTTAACCACTAAAATATGCAGATCCCTAAAATATACATATTTTACCACTCGAATTATATATATTTAACCACTAAAATGGATTCAACTTGCTAAAAATCCCTGACACTCCAAACAAATATCCCCAAAAAAATATGACTAGAAAAAGACAAAAACATACCACATTTAAACTACTACATTTATTTTATTTGAAAATGATATTTTCACCTTTGAATATTCTATTTGAATATTTTCTATTTCTTAAATAAAATCTTTTGGAAAAGAAAGTCCATTCCTACTTTGAATAAATATAATTTTTGAACCATATATATATATATAATTGTTAAAACACATACATTTGTTTGTATGTGTATTTAAATCAATCTACCAAATAATTGAACTTGAACATGAAACCTCTTATGGATTTGCCAATCCACCTACAAACCTTAGCCATCAATATTTAAAATCCTCTGCCACAACCAGACAAATAAATTAACACCACCCAACCAATTTTGCACTAAAGTTTGTTGAATTTCCGTGACTTTATTTCTCTGCATGCCCCACTCTACTTCTCTGCTACTATTATTCTCTGGCTATTTTTGCCCGAAAGTAACGACATAGACGGGCCCGGTTTCTAGAAGGAATTGATATGCATCGGCCAGATTGTCTCCCACCCCATTTTCTTCACCAGTTACTGCCTTTCAAATTTTTTGTTTTGTATATCACTTGGATAGAGTTTTACGAGGAGTAAAGGCCATCCAATACCACCATCTATTGGCCACGGTGCATGAATATAATTTTGAACCAGAAGTTTATGAGGGTAGAAATAAATTCAATTCAATGGAATGTAATTACAAAATAATTTCAATGAAATGGAATGTTTACTTGTATTATTTTCCGTGCCATAAGTCGACAAATGAATTGACACCATCCAACCCAATTTGCGATAATCTCCGGCCCGAAAAACACGACATTATGACTTGTATGAAGGAATTGACTCGCACCCCATTTTCTTCACCTCTGTATCCCACTCAGTTACTGCGATATACTCCAGCCCCACTCTCCTTCTATCGCTGTTTTTGCCCAAAAAAACACGACAAGGGCCTGTATAAGGGAATTGATGTGCATTAACCGGATTGCAATTGACTCGCACCCCATTTTCTTCACCACTGTATTCCAGTCACTGCCTTTCAAATCTACATGCCTAAGCTGTGGATACGTCTTATGTGGAAAAGTCACTGCCTTTCAAATCTTGAACCTGAGACCTCCCGGAGTCCAAAGGACAATCCACTTACATACCTAAGCCGTGGATACGTCTTATGTGGGAAAGTCCGCTGCCACCCAGACAAATAAATTGACACCACCCAACTAATTTTGCAGTAAAAGTTTGTTGAATTTCCGGGACTGTATTCATCTGCATGTCCCCACTCTACTTCTCTGCTACTATTATTCTCTCGCTGTTTTTGCCCGAAAGTGACGACATAGACGGGCTCGGTTTCTAAAAGGAATTGATATGCATTGGCCAGATTGCCTTGCACCCCATTTTCTTCACCTCTGTATCCCTGTGAGTTACTGCCTTTCAAATCTTTCAGGTCATTGACGGCACCTTCCATACCTTCTTTATGACTTTGCTCTCCGTATAGGGGAGCACCATTCGGCGATTTTATGTTCCGGTCATTTCGGCGATTTTTCGAAGTTATTGCCTTGCAATTTCTCTTCTCCGTGACTTTATTCATCTCCTTCTCTGCTACTATTATTCTCTCGCTGTTTTTGCCTGAAAGAGACAACATAGACTGGCCCTGTTTGTACGAAGGAATTGATCTGCATTAACCAGATTGCAATGGACTGGCACCCCATTTTCTTCACCCGTTACTGCCTTTCAAATCTTGCAGGTCATTGACGGCACTTTCATACCTTCTTTATGACGTTGATGATCTCCGTATAGGGAAGCACCATCAAAGACGGCCACTGGCTTTAACTTTATGTTCCAGTCAATTCGGCCATTTATTTTTGCAGACAATGTATTTCCACGTTATTGCCTTGCAATTTCTTTCCAAGTCACAGAGGAAGGACAATTCCATATGTTTTCCACGTTATTGCCTTGCAATTTCTTTCCAAGTCACAGAGGAAGGACAATTCCATATGACTTGGGGTCGCTAGCTTTAAGTCAGAGTCACAGAGGAAGGATAATTCTATATGACTTGGGGTCGCTGCAAAAGCTAGAGACTTACACTATTTACACTATATAACAAATGGGAGAACGACATTCGTTGGTTAAACGTTTTATCTTTTGAGATTTTTTTAGTTAGAATTTGGTTATGTAAATGTGGACAAAATTACTATTTTTTGTTGTTTAAATTACATTTCTGAATGTATAATAGATTCAGCATCCTTAAAAGCATTTCTATTATACAAATTTAGCCACTCAAATATGACAAAGATGTTACGTTGTTCCACAATATCATCTGAAGAAACTGTCATATTTGACGAAACTATAACTTATCTAGGAACCAATTGGAAGAGGTAATCTCTGTATCTCTTGATAACATATCTCAATTAAAATCTTGGACTTGTCCAAAAATAATTGGAAAGGCCACATTTCTAAAAAATTTTCTAAATTATATGAGTTGAGTGTTCTAGATGTTTCACCTAACCACCTATGTGAGTCAATTCCAAGAAAACACATCTTTCCACTTTTGATATAACTTCGTTTCAAGAGAATCATTACTTATCTGGTTTACCTTTACATCGGTGTGGTGAAAAGAAAAGACCAATGATACAAGACAATACAAATATTAAGATTAATGATGTGAAAGTGGGGTGGTGCAATTGTGTCAATAAAAAAATGTCCATTATAACATTGACTATTGGATTAGGGATTGGATTTGGGGAGACTTATTGGTATGTTCATTATGTGGGAGAAAACCAAACTCTCTAAATTACATGAGTTGAGTGTTATAGATGTTTCACCTAACCACTTTTAATGTAACTTTATTTCAAGAGAATCATTACTTATCTGGTTTACCTTTACATTGTGTGATGAAAAAATAAAAAGACCAACGATACAAGACAATAGAAATACTAAGATAAATGATGTAAAAGTGAAATGGTTCAATCATGTCAATAAAAATATGTCAATTATAACAATGACTATGGAACTAAGCATTGGATTTCTGGAAACTTATTGGTATGTTCATTATGTGAAAGAAAGCCAAATGTAAGAAAAAACAAACTTTAAATGTTAGTCCAATTAAACTACAATCTTTTTAAAGATTTTACCATTCCCTGCATAATTAAAGAAACCTTAAAAAATATTAACTTTTATATAAACTACTACAACAACAAATGATTAAAACAATCATTAACAATAAAATAACTATTTATTTTATTATAAAATATATATAAAAAATATAATAAAATTTATTTTACATGTATGAATTCATAAATATTATAAAGAATTGTTATATAAATTTTATAAAAAAATTATCTGTAATTTTAAGTTTATTTAACAATTTAACTTATCATTTCATATCACTAGTTAAATATGCTTTCGATGGATGAATAATATTATTTGTTTATTTAACAATTTAACTTATCATTTCATATCACTTGTTAAATATGCTTTTGATGGATGAATAATATTATTTATTTATTATGTTAAATTATTCACATTTAAATTTATTTATTAATATTATATTATATTTATATTTAGAATTTATAAAAGTTATTAAATTTTTAATCATACATTTAGAAATTTAAAAATTCAAAAACTAAAGTTAATCAATTTCTATATGAACATTTTTTTATATTTTTAAAAATATGTATATACTTTTATATCATTATCTTTAAAAGTTCTACATTTATATAAAATATTCTCAATTATATATTTAGAAATTCAATAACTAAAATTAATCAATTTCAAATTATATATATATATATATATATATATATATATTTCTTTAAAAACTCTACATTTACATAAAATATTTTCACTCTTCAATATAAATACATAAATTTTAATTTTAATATTGGTTACACATATCTAACAAAATCTAATATGATATTTTTACACATTCCTCATAAACTATACCATGACCAAGTGCACGTCACCATATGCTTTGGTGATGACTCAAATAAAAATCATATATATAAACTAGGTATATAATATTTAATATAATTTTAATGATAGGTTTAATATTAATTCAATTTTAATAAGATATTTATTAATAAATCAATAAAAAATGAGACAAAAAATATTTAAGTTAAATGAATTTTGTAAACGATGTAAAATAAAATTTAAATTACATTTTATTTTAAACAAAATTATATTATATTATTTATAAAACTAATCTCCTTTCTTGTTTTGTTGATTTTAGGAAAGTTTTTGACAGTGTGTTTAGGACTAACTTTTGGAATAGGTTAGAAAGCTCAAAGTTCTCTTCGGATTGAGATCTAATACGGTAAGGTTGTATGAGAACACTATTACCAAGTTTAGGAGAATTGAGGGTTGGTTATAGGAAATTAACTACAATATGAGTCAAACAAGGTTGTCCCCTTTCCCCTACACTTTTTGGAATTTACATTGACAAGTTAGAAGATTGTTCGGAAGTTGCAGGTTGTGCTGAATCAACTCCTACTAGTATAGTAATCATCCTTCATCTTTATGCCAATGATATTGTTCTTATGACAAATAATCCCTATGACCTTAGTAACCAACTTAGAATCATCAAGGACTTCTTCTCTAGTACATGTATGATTGTGAACATTGACAAAACAAAGGTTATGATCGTTAAATCCAACAAGATCACCTATGATAATTTTGTATATGACAATAATATCTTGGAGGAAGTACCTTCATACAAGTATCTTGGAATTGATATGCATCACAAGCTTGATTGGAACTATAACATTGAGAAAAGGATAAATGGAGGGTGGAAAGATTAATTATGGGCTTGAAAATAAATGTAAATTAGCAGACCTTTGGCTATGGGATAAGAAAAAGATCATCTTTGGGACTCTTGTCACTCCCATTATCTTATATGTATGTGAAGTTTGGGGATACAATATCTCTTGAGAATCCTGGAGAAAGATAGAATAGATCCAAAATAATTTTATATCTTGTAACCTCAAAATTAAGGGCAATACATCCTATCCTACCCCCCATATCGAAGCGATGTTATCCCCCATTGAGAGCACAACTATGATTAGGTACCTAATGTATAAGAACAAGAAAAACAACATGGATAACAAGAGGCTCCCCAAAATTGCTTCAAACTCTAGCTAAAATCACCAACGGCTCAAGCAGGGATGGCATAATGATGCAAAGTCTTGGCTAAATCATTGGGGAATAAAAGAAGAAGTTATTTTGCATAATATCGTTGATATTAAAAATATTGTACAAGCTAAATATAAGAAGAATCTATGGTGTGATAAAGAATTCGAGGATAAAAGAAAATTGAGATATTATAAGGAGGTGATTAACCCTAACCTTGAAGATAAAAAATGTCTCTCTTCCTTGACTAGTGTAAAGAAGATAATGGATGAAATTGGGCATTGGACAATCCCCAAAACACCACGACAAGAAATAATATGTCACCTTTGTGACACCAAGAAGGTTGAAGACAAAAAGCATTTTCTCCTAGAATGCCCTGCGTATATCCAAATCAGATCCCAATTTCCAAATATTTTTAACAATATCGACCTACCTAATCTTCTAAGTCATCAAAACTTTAGTGATTTTTTAATGCATCTCTTAATGTTTTTCAAGCATCGAAACAACATTTTAAAGAAATTCAGGTAATCTCTTACTTTTCTTAAGATCCAATATACCAATTCTAGTCTCAATAGATGTTAACTATCACCATTATCATTATGATGATCAAACAATGGCATTCAATGATGATCAAAATATATCTGATGACCAGTGGATATATTGACCGTTATAGTGACAAACGAGGAGGATGTTGACTAGGCCACGTGGAAAGGTCAACATAAACATTGTGTCGTTGGATATCTGATGAGGTCACCGATTTGAAAAAAACACAAAAAAAATTGCAAGTTCTGAATGTAATATCCAACGACAAAGCCAATTTTTTACGTGTCATCGGAGGATGTGATCGAATTTTGGGTTCAAATGTAGTTGTGCATGGTCCTTTTATAACAATATTTTTTCAAAGGGATGGATGCCCATTCTCTCACTCCATTCCTTATGCCCTGTAAAAGAGCTAGTTTTGATCATGCCACCCCACTTACCTAATGAATTTTAATGTTTACTGAATCAATATCCTGAAGATTTTGTTCAAGTAAAGAAGAGGAAAAAATTTTGAAATATTATAGGTGGAAATTATTGAATTGTGTCATTTCCATTTGAGCTTCCACCTGCGAATATTGTCCTACTCACACATATTATCATGTTGGTAGTTGCACTCAACAATATCATCATTTTCATTTAAGTTTATTGTCTTTTATGAAATAAGCCATTTCAAGAGATATAAATATTTCTTTTTTGCATCACATGTACAAATAATTGCGATGTTATATATGTTACCCTGAAGTTTATTCTCAGTTATGAGAAATGACAAGACGATGATAAAGCATTAAACAACTCCTCAAAGCTCTATCCATGATCCCCACCCCACTACTAACTATATCTAAATTTTAAAAATAATCAATAACAAACAGAGTCTAGTAAAATAAACAAATAACGTATGAAGTTTTGAAAATAACTTAAATAAAAAATTTCTCATTTCTAAAATTGATAAAAAAAAAATTATAATTAGATATATAATTTTTAAAATTGATAAAAAAAAAATTATAATTATATATACTAATGACATTCGTGTGAAGCTTTGAAAATAACTTATCTAAAAAAATTCTAATTTCTAAAATTAATAAAGATTTTATAATTGTGTATACTAATGGCATCCTCTTCATTATCCATTGAAAGAGAAATATTCTTTAATATTATTCATAATATTAAAAAAAACACTTCTTACATTGTACATCATTATTCCTTTCACGATATAGAGCTTTTGGCGTTATCATTCACCCATAATAAAGGTATACTAGTTATATAAAAAGTAATGTATATAAAAGTGAATGTAAATTCATGATGAATATGAAGTGCAAAATATCTCTCCATATAAATTTATAAACAAATTTATAAACATTATGAAGAATCTTGCAATACATTTAAAATTTATTTATTTAAGAAATGATTAAAAAGAAAAGAAAAAGTCATATTTGATGATGATTATAAGATTGTTTTTTAATATAATTTTTTTTAATTTATAAATATAACTAGATTTTTCTTTTTAATTAAAAAAAAAAAGAAAAATCGACATTACTAAAATAAGAACAAATTTTTACTTGAACAATTCCTAAAACATAGTGAGACTAAAAAATATGTTATCTTTGTGACACTAATAGGGTTGAAGATGAAAAACACTTTCTTTTATAATGTAGTGCATATACCTAAATTAGATTACAAGTTCAAAATATTTGTCACAATACCAAACTTCCTAACCTTCTAAATCATCAAAACTATGGTGATCTTGGAATGTTTTTGTTAATGTTTTTTTATCACATTAATAAAGTTTTAAAGAAATCCAAGTAATCCCTTACATTTTTTAAAATTGGAAAAACCAATTTATTTTGGCTGTTACATTGCATTTCTGAATGTAAAAATGGATTCAACTTGCTAAAAAACCGTAACACTCGGATTATACATATTTAACCACTAAAATATGCAGATCCCTAAAATATACATATTTTACCATTCAGATTATACATATTTAACCACTAAAATGGATTCAACTTGCTAAAAATCCCTGACATTCAGAACAAATATCTCCCAAAAAATATGACTAGAAAAAGACAAAAACATACCACATTTAAACTACAACATTTATTTTATTTAAAAATAATATTTTCACCTTTGAATATTCTCTTTAAATATTTTCTATTTCTTAAATCAAATCTTTTGGAAAAGAAAGTCCATTCCTACTTCCATATATAGGATGGATAAATATAATTTTTGAACGAAAAAACTATAAATATATATATATATATATATATATATATATATATAATTGTTAAAACACATACATTTAAACTGCGTATTTAAATCAATCTACCAAACAATTGAACTTGAACATGAAACCTCTTATGGATTTGCCAATCCACCTACAAACCTTAGCCATCGATATTTAAAATCCTCTGCCACAACCAGACAAATAAATTGACACCACCCAACCAATTTTGCACTAAAGTTTGTTGAATTTCCGTGACTTTATTCATCTGCATGCCCCACTCTACTTCTCTGCTACTATTATTCTCTGGCTATTTTTGCCCGAAAGTAACGACATAGACGGGCCGGGTTTCTAGAAGGAATTGATATGCATTGGCCAGATTGTCTCCCACCCCATTTTCTTCACCAGTTACTGCCTTTCAAATTTTTAGTTTTGTATATCACTTGGATAGAGTTTTACGAGGAGTAATGGCCATCCAATACCACCATCTATTGGCCACGGTGCATGAATATAATTTTGAACCAGAAGTTTCTGAGGGAAGAAATAAATTCAATTCAATGGAATGTAATTACAAAATAATTGCAATGAAATGGAATGTTTACTTGTATTATTTTCCGTGCCACAAGTCGACAAATGAATTGACACCACCCAACCCAATTTGCGATAATCTCCGGCCCGAAAAACACGACATTATGACTTGTATGAAGGAATTGACTCGCATCCCATTTTCTTCACCTCTGTATCCCACTCAGTTACTGCGATAATCTCCAGCCCCACTCTCCTTCTATCTCCGCTTTTGCCCGAAAAACACGACATTATGACTTGTATCTCCAGCATTACTGCGATAATCTCCAGCCCCACTCCAGCCCCGAAAAACACGACATTATGACTTGTATCTCCAGCATTACTGCGATAATCTCCGCTTTTGCCCGAAAAACACGACATTACTGCGATAATCTCCAGCCCCACTCTCTTTCTATCTCCGCTTTTGCCCGAAAAAACACGACAAGGGCTTGTATAAGGGAATTGATGTGCATTAACCAGATTGCAATTGACTCGCACCCCATTTTCTTCACCACTGTATTCCAGTCACTTTCTTTCAAATCTTGAACCTGAGACCTCCCGGAGTCCAAAGGACAATCCACCTACATACGTAAGCCGTGGATACGTTTTATGTGGGAAAGTCCGCTGCCACACAGACAAATAAATTGACACCAGCCAACTAATTTTGCAGTAAAAGTTTGTTTAATTTCCGTGACTTTATTCATCTGCATGTCCCCACTCTACTTCTCTGCTACTATTATTCTCTCTCTGTTTTTGCCCGAAAGTGACGACATAGACGGGCACGGTTTCTAGAAGGAATTGATATGCATTGGCCAGATTGCCTCTATATCCCTGTCAGTTACTTCCTTTCAAATCTTTGAGGTCATTGACGGCACCTTCCAGACCTTCTTTATGACTTTGCTCTCCGTATAGGGGAGCACCATTCGGCGATTTTATGTTCCGGTCATTTCGGCGATTTTTCGAAGTTATTGCCTTGCAATTTCTCTTCTCCGTGACTTTATTCATCTCCTTCTCTGCTACTATTATTCTCTCGCTGTTTTTGCCTGAAAGAGACAACATAGACTGGCCCTGTTTGTACGAAGGAATTGATCTGCATTAACCAGATTGCAATGGACTCACACCCCATTTTCTTCACCAGTTACCGCCTTTCAAATCTTGCAGGTTATTGACGGCACTTTCATACCTTCTTTATGACGTTGATGATCTCCGTATAGGGAAGCACCATCAAAGACGGCCACTGGCTTTAACTTTATGTTCCAGTCAATTCGGCCATTTATTTTTGCATACAATGTATTTCCACGTTATTGCCTTGCAATTTCTCGAAGACGGCCACTTACTTTACCTTTATGTCCCGCTCTTATTGCCTTGCAATTTCTTTCTAAGTCACAGAGGAAGGACAATTCCATATGTTTTCCACGTTATTGCCTTGCAATTTCTTTCCAAGTCACAGAGGAAGGACAATTCCATATGACTTGGGGTCGCTAGCTTTAAGTCAGAGTCACAGAGGAAGGATAATTCCATATGACTTGGGGTCGCTGCAAAAGCTAGAGACTTACGCTATTTACGAATGGAAGAACGACATTCCTCCATTTGTTGGCTAAACGTTTTATTTTTTTGAGATTTTTTTGGTCGGAATTCGGTCATGTAAATGTGGACAAAATTACTATTTTTTGTTGTTTAAATTACATTTCTGAATGCATAATTAGATTCAGTATGTTTAAAAACATTCTTATTATATAAACTTAGCCACTCAAATATAACAAAGATGTTATGTTGTCCCACAATACATCATCCGAGAAAACTGTCATATTTGAGGAAACTAGAACTTATCTAGGAACCAATTGGAAGAGGTAATCTCTGTATCTCTTGGTAACATCTCTCAGTTAGAAATCTTGGACTTGTCCAAAAATAATTGGAAAGGCCACATTTCTAAAGAATTCTCTAAATTACATGAGTTGAGTGTTCTAGATGTTTCACCTAACCATCTATGTGGGCCAATTCCAAAAAAACACATTTTTCCACTTTCGATATAACTTCGTTTCAAAAGAATCATTACTTATCTGGTTTACCTTTACATCGTTGTGGTGAAAAGGAAAGACCAATGATACAAAACAATACAAATACTAAGATTAATGATGTGAAAGTGGGGTGGTTCAATCGTGTCAATAAAAAAATGTCCATTATAGCATTGACTATTGGATTAGGGATTGGATTTGGGGAGACTTATTGGTATGTTCATTATGTGGGAGAAAACCAAACTCTCTAAATTACATGAGTTGAGTGTTATAGATGTTTCACCTCTCTAAATTACATGAGTTGAGTGTTATAGATGTTTCACCTAACCATTTATGTGGGCCAATTTCAAGAAGAACACGTTTTCCCACTTTTAATGTAATTTCATTTCAAAAGAATCATTACTTATCTGGTTTACCTTTACACTGTGTGATGAAAAAATAAAAAGACCAACCATACAAGACAATAGAAATACTAAAATTAATGATGTGAAAGTGGGGTGGTTCAATCGTGTCCATAAAAATATGTCAATTATAACGATGACAATAGAACTAAGCATTGGATTTCTGGAGACTTATTAGTATGTTTATTATGTGGAAGAAAGCCAAATATATAAAAAAAAAAAACTTTAAATGTTAGTCCAATTAAACTACAATCTTTTTAAAGATTTTACCATTCGCTGCATAATTAAAGAAATCTTAAAAAATATTAACTTTTATATAAACTACAATAAATGATTAAAAAAATCATTAACAATAAAACAGATTGACGCGCTCCAGGCAGGAAACAAAGTTTAAAAAACTTCTCAGCCAAAAAGAAAATGCAAGCAACGGCATGGACGCGAAGAAGGTCGTGAATCTCTCCTCACACGAGCTAAACCACTCCGAGCTGAGCGTGCTGAACAAAGGTTTGAATTTCGCCATCTCTCCCTCTTCCATTCTGTTTGATAATCTCATTTGTTGCATTGAGGATAGCATTAAAACCCTAACTGATGAAGATAAAGACCAGGTTAGACAGGACTGTGCATTTATCCTCCGCAATGCCAAACCTCCTAAAAGCAACATCAGCGAAGAAGAACGTTTAGCTATTAAGAACCTCCGAAATAACACAAACTTGATTATTCTCAAAGCTGATAAGGGTGGCGCCATAGTCATCATGAATAAAGAAGACTACATCATGAAAATGAATGAACACCTTTCGTGTGGCAGCTACACTAAGATCCCAAAGAACCCCATTAAAAAGATAATAAAAGAAGTTAAGAAAACCATCAATAGCTCCAACTTAGACGAGAAGACAAAAAAGAGATTGCTTCCCACCAGTGAGATCACCCCGAGAATTTATGGGCTACCGAAAATCCATAAGGAAGGAATCCCTCTCAGACTGATAGTCAATACGATAGGATCACCCACCTATGAGCTTGCCAAATATGTTGCTAAAATTCTAGGCCCCCTAGTAGGTCACACTGACTCCTTCATAAAAGACTCTAA
>ML791331.1:229395-245701 GCA_009831015.1 Picea engelmannii
TAGGAATTCTTAACACCTTATCCACTAGAGCCATAAGGATTTCAGATAAAGAACACCTAGAACAAGAGAAAAATCACCTTCACAAAGTTTTCAAAAACCTAGGTTACAAAGAAAAAGAGATTGAGAACGCAATAAGGAAGGCCTTGGAAAGAGAAAATAACAAACCTCAACAGAAAAACAACCAAACCCCGAGCCTCACCGCCTACCTCCCTTACATCCAAGGAGTCACTGATAAAATCGCAAAAATCATAAACAAGAAGGAAATTAAGACCTCATTCAAACCACTTAATACCATCAAACAGAATATGAGGTCTGTTAAGGACAAGCTTGACCAACACAATTTCAAAGGAGTGTACAGAATTGATTGCTCCTGTGGCAAATGCTACATTGGAGAAACATGCCGCTCTTTCAACACCAGGATTAAAGAGCATAGTGCTGACATCAAGAATGAACGAGCTCGCACCTCAGCACTAGCAGAACACTCTCTCAAAACTAAGCATCATATATGCCTAGAGGACACCAGAATCTTAGCTAAAGAAGACCATCTCCTTAAAAGACGAATTAGAGAGGCTATCAAAATCATCAAAAACCCCGATAACCTAAATAGGGACATTGGCCTAGAGATTAGTGACAGTTGGATCCCGCTCATTCGGGAAAGAAAACATTATTAAACCTTTTTTTGACTTAGCATTATCTTCGAAGCCGACCTTAAACCTAATTACCCCTTTGACCTACTTTAATAACACTATACCATTGGAAAATTATACTAATTCTAATACCAACCTAAGTGGTTCCTGTGTATAATTTTCTACCACTGTTATGATATTAATAAAACCTTCTATAAACAAGAATATTAAGAGTATTAATGCCAACTTTTTATTAACATTAACATGTTTTAGTATGATTATCACCCTTCTTTTCCTGACTTAACCTAATCTCCTAAACCGACCTTAAACCTAATAATCCCTTTGACTGACTTTAATAGCATTATTATTATCATTCTGTGTATAATCTTCTACCAGTAATTTGTTTTTAAAACCTATTAATAACATTAACCTATAATAATATGATCAACACCCTCTTTTGAACTTAAACCGACCTTAAACCTAATAATCCCCTTGACTTACTTGAATAACATTATTATTATTACCTTTTTAATATCATACTAACGTAACCTTAATAAAACCTTTCTCACCATACAGTCAACCCTAAATTTAGCCTTTTTGAACTTAAAACAGTTTAGCCTTAATTTTAGCCTATTTTATTAACCTTATTTTAACCTAATTAACATATATTAATAGTAATATGATTAACACCATTCACCATAAAATTTAGCCCTTCGACCCTAAATTAATTTATTATCAATAATTTTAACTTAAAATTAGCTTTAATTAATCAAACTAACTTAGATTAATATTAATAACACTAACTTACTTAAACCTAGGGTTTACCTTATTATTTTAACCTATAATTAACTTAACTTTAATATTGACAAAACTAATAATATATGAACTTCCTCGATACTAGGGTTTCCTCTTTAATTTAATCCTAACTTAGCCCTTAATCAACATAAAATTATTATATTTTTTACCAAAACCTCCGGTCAACCCTAAATTTCTCCTAAAAACGAAGGTTTCACTCAGCCAACCGTAGGTTTTTTCACCCGCCTCCTCACTATTTAATAAAAGCTCTTCTCTTACTATTTTTCTCATACTTTTTTGTCCTGATGATGGATCCTGTTATGGATCCAAAACATCAACGACACGATGTCATAAACACTGTGGTTCCTCCGATTGTTTCTGAATAAAATAACTATTTATTTTAGTATAATATATATATATATATATATATATATATATATATATATATATATATATATATGAATTCATAAATATTATAAAGAATTATTATATAAATTTTATAAAAAAATTATATGTAATTTTAAGTTTATTTAACAATTTAACATATCATTTCATATCACTAGTTAAATATACTTTCGATGGATGAATAATATTATTTATTTATTATGTTAAATTATTTACATTTAAATTTATTTATTAATATTATATTATATTTAGAATTTATAAAAGTTATTAAATTTTTAATCATACATTTAGAAATTCAAAAATTCAAGAACTAAAGTTAATCAATTTCAAATTATAAAAATATATATATATATATATATCTTTTTATATTTTTAAAAATATGTATATACTTTTATATCATTATCTTTAAAAATTCTACATTTACATATAATATTTTCAATTGTATATTTAGAAATTCAACAACTAAAATTAATCAATTTCAAATTATAAAAATATATATATAAATATCTTTTTATGTTTTTAAAAATATGTATATACTTTTGTATCATTATCTTTAAAAAGTTCTACATTTACATAAAATATTTTCACTTTTCAATATAAATATATACTTTTTAATTTTAATATTGGTTACACATATCTAACAAAATCTAATATGATATTTTTACACATTCGTCATAAACTATACCATGACCAAGTGCACGTCACCATATGCTTTGTTGATGACTCAAATAAAAATCATATATATATAAACCAGGTATATAATATTTAATATAATTTTAATGATAGGTTTAATATTAATTCAATTTTAATAAGATATTTATTAATAAATAAATAAAAAATGAGATAAAACAAATTAAGTTAAATGAATTTTGTAAACGATGTAAAATAAAATTTAAATGATATTTTATTTTAAACAAAATTATATTATATTATTTATAAAACTAATCTTCTTTCTTGTTTTGTTGATTATAGGAAAGTTTTTGATAATGTGTTTAAGATCAACTTTTGGAATAGGTTAGAAAGCTCAAAGTTCTTTCCAGATTGAGATCTAATTTGATAAGGTTGTATGAGAACGCTATTACCAAGTTTAGGAGAATTGAGGGTTGGTTATAGGAAATTAACTACAATATATGTGTCAAACAAGGTTGTCCCCTTTCCCCTACACTTTTTGGAATTTACATTGACAAGTTAGAAGATTGTTCAGAAGTTGCAGGTTGTGTTGAATCAACTCCTACTAGTATAGTAATCATCCTTCATCTTTATGCCAATGATATTGTTCTTATGACAAAGAATCCCTATGACCTTAGTAACCAACTTAGAATCATCAAGGACTTCTTCTCTAGTACATGTATGATTGTGAACATTGACAAAACAAAGGTTATGATCGTTAAATCCAACAAGATCACCTATGATAATTTTGTATATGACAATAATATCTTGGAGGAAGTACCTTCGTACAAGTATCTTGAAATTGATATTCATCACAAGCTTGATTGGAACTAGAACATTGAGAAAAGGATAAATGGAGGGTGGAAAGATTAATTATGGGCTAGAAAATAAATGTAAATTAGCAGACCTTTGACTATGGGATAAGAAAAAGCTCCTCTTTGGGACTCTTGTCACTCCCATTATCTTATATGTATGTGAAGTTTGGGGATACAATATCTCTTGGGAATCCTGGAGAAAGATAGACTAGATCCAAAATAATTTTATAACTTGTAATCTCAAAATTAAGGGAAATACATCCTATCCTACCCCCCTCATCGAAGCGATGTTACCCCCCATTGAGAGCACAACTATGATTAGGTACCTAATGTATAAGAACAAGAAAAACAACATGGATAACAAGAGGCTCCCCAAAATTGCTTCAAACTCTAGCCAAAATCACCAACGGCTCAAGCGGGGATGACATAATGATACAAAGTCTTGGCTAAATCATTGGGGAATAAAAGAAGAAGTTATTTTGCAGAATACCATTGATATTAAAAATATTGTACAAGCTAAACTTAAGAAGAATCTATGGTGTGATAAAGAATTCGAGGATAAAAGAAAATTGAGATATTATAAGGAGGCGATTAACCCTAACCTTGAAGATAAAAAATGTCTCTCTTCCTTGACTAGTGTAAAGAAGATAATGGATGAAATTGGGTATTGGACAATCCCCAAAACACCATGACAAGAAATAATGTCACCTTTGTGACACCAAGAAGGTTGAAGACGAAAAGCATTTTCTCCTAGAATGCCCTGCGTATATCCAAATTAGATCCCAATTTCCAAATATTTTTTACAATATCAACCTACCTAATATTCTAAGTCATCAAAACTTTAGTGATTTTTTAATGCATCTCTTAATGTTTTTCAAGCATCGAAACAACATTTTAAAGAAATCCAGGTAATCTCTTGCTTTTCTTAAGATCCAATATACCAATTCTAGTCTCAATAGACGTTAACTATCACCATTATCATTATCATCATATAAAAAACATTATAATAATTTAATAATAATATTTTAAATAATTATTATATTATCATAATAATTTAATGCTATTCATGATACATAAATAAAAATGTAAACTATAAATATAACATATTTTTAAAAAATAAACACCTATAACTTTAATAAGGGATTCAATAATTTTAAGTAAACTACTATCTTTTATATATATATATTATATACCATGCATATTTTTCAAGTAGGTTTATTTGTTCATTCTTCAATATATAAAAGATTAATTTTTTCAAATTATTAAAATTAATTAATAAATAAAATATTTTATTAATTTAATATATATGTAAAATAATATAAACAAAAATTTTAATAAAAATTTATAATTAAATTAAATATATAGATGACTATGTTAAACAAAAGCATTCCATTCATATTGTTAGATTCTTAAATGATAAGGTGTCTCTTTAAGAAACTTTATTATTTTAATTATTTTAATTGTTGTATAATTTTTCTATTTTTATATGTTTTTATTTTATTATCAATTTTTAGATGACTAGATCATTGTAAATTAGAATCTTTCCATTTTCTAATTTTACCTTGCTATCTTTTGTAGTTATTTTTAGAAGCACATAATTATTTGATTTTTATTCGTTATCTTTCATCATCATTGTAGGTTTAGTTATGTTATAGATTTCATTTGTTTATAAATAATGAGGCTTGTTATCATATTAAAAAAAAATATTTCTTAAAAAGAATTAAGTAAACATTATGTATGATAAGTTTCTCTTATGATATTGAATATCTCAATATTATATAATTAATTTATATTTCATACTATTAGTGCAATTTGCATTGGTATTGGTGTTTGTTTTCTATCATAAAACTATGCCAAATTGTTAGTATGTGATCTTTAATGTTATTATTATAAAAATATTTTACTTATACATTAAAGAAAATTCTAGGCACAAGCACAAAATTGTAGCACTTAAGTAAATCTTAAGTATTGCTCGAAAACTTGCACTTTAAATAACATTCAAATTAGTTAATTTCCATCCTCGGCCAATAATGTTCTCCATTGATGCCCACTCTATATCTGTTGTGTTTTATGTTACAAAAGAGAAAACTTCTAATAGTACTTACTCCAAGGTGAACCATTTGGATTACATTATGTATTTTCCACCCTCGGTGAATAATGTTCTCCATTGATGCCCACTTTATATCTGTTGTGTTTTATCTTACAAAAGAAAAAAATTCTAATAGTACTTACTCCAAGGTGAACCATTTGGATTACATTGGGTATTGTCCCTCATTAGTAACTTTAAATAGTGGAGTTCCCTTGTTTCACATATACTTGGTTTAATGTTCTATGAATTTATCCTTCTCTATTTGTGCAGTGCACTTTAGATAGATTTTTTTCAGTAGCAAGGTTTGCATAGTAGTTTGTTCTAGTGAAGGTGTGCAACATGGAAATAGAAAATCAACATAAAATACTCGAACTAAACCATGTAAAATGAAGTCAAACAAATGTTTATTGTGATTTCAGGATCTATAGGTTTCTTAAGAAAATTACTAATGCAGGTACACACACACACACAAACACACACATTGTTGTGGATATTCCACTAGAACAACTTGTCACAATAGATCTAATAAAATACTAAAAATATTTACTTTAAAGGTTATTTTCCTTTAGATGTCGAGAATATTTAGTTATTGATTTTTTGTTTATGCATGAAATAGATAAAATGGGGAAAATAGAGAACAATAAATTCAATCACACCATCCATGAATAAACACAAGATATGACTTGGGAAACCCAATATGGGAGAAATCCCAACTAGAAGCTGAGCATGGATGATATTAAGGATGGAAATTTATTTTAAAATATAGAAACCTTGGCGAATATTACTAATCCTTCATATGTCAACTATAAATGTTTGGTGATATTTTTGTAAAAATATTCAAATTTCTAAGTATTTTATATAGTTTTTATAGAATTTTGGCGATTTTTAAGGTAAAATAATTTTATCCTATAGAATTTGGGCGAATCATTTTTAAAATAACAAATCTTCTTTTTTGAAAAACCATGGAAAATTAGCCCATGAGCGAAATTTAGCCCCTAAAATCATCCCTGAAGGTGAGGTTCCTCTACTCTCTTTTCTTTGGTATAGAAATGATGCAAGTACAAAGAAAGAGGCACTCTCTATGGAGGTTCCTTTGACCTATGGCCTTAGGCCTATATGACTGCTACACAATCTCTCCTCCTCTTGTATGCTCACAAAATACCACTCTAAAATGTTTTGTTCGGATATGGAAGAAGATACAATGCAAAAGAATGGAACCCCTTCTCCTCCTAGTGGCTCGATATTTAACATAGCTCGATAGCCATCTAAGGGAAGTTTTTTGACTTCCTCAACCCTCAATTTTGATATGGTTTTGGACCTTGTAGAATCTTCTTGAAATTACATATGAGGCTAGCCCCATATGCATGAGTAATGGGGGATGATGTGGCATCCTTTTATACCATGGTTGTCAACATGGTAGGTCAACTTGTGGGAGTCATAACTTTTGTATACAAACTTCGATTGATGCAATTTTTGCACCATTGGAAAGGTATCGATGTGTAGAATAACATCACAGGGTCTTACGTATGCTAGGAAAGATTTATCCCCAAAAAATGTCATTTGATGCCTAAAAATGGCCCCAGAAGGTTCTGAACCCCAATCTCCCAAACTAAGACTTGCCACTAAAATGGCCTTGCAAGATGATTCCTCCAATTTTTTCCACTCTAAAAGGATTGAGATATATGAAAAACAATATAATGATCCAATCTGGATCATACCTCCCCATTTATGGTTGCTTTTGGTCCCCAAAAGCTTTACTAAATGAGGTGAGGAAAATTTTCCTCCACCTTCTCCTTGGAGTACCACTTGGCTTTGCTTGGAATGATCTGGATTATTTTTGGAACAAAATGAAAGCATAGATATTACAATGAAATACACATAAATATTGCTAGAAACAAAGAAATACAACAATACATGATTTCTATTAACGAAATAAATGTACATAGACTGTAAAAATACAAAGTGAATGAACTCTCTAGAATGGTGGTAGCTTATCTATGAGAAGAGATGTGACGGCTATGCTCATTTGAAAGAAAATGAGTACAATGAGGCTCTGAAGGCATTTTTACAATAAACATGAATTCCAAAACCCTAGACATCCAAAAGTCTAACCCTAGGAGATGAAGCGTCAAAAGTCACGTGGGCCCCGTTGGAGTAAGTTAGTACATCAACTTCCCGGGGTCAACTTTTGCATACAATCTTCGTTTTAGGCATGTGATAGCTCGTTGGAAAGATCTTTTCGAGAGATACACATTATGTAGCTAAAATTTGGATTTGTCAATAGTTTGACTATGGAAAGCCCAAAAAACGTTGTTTAGGGCCTCAAAACAGCCCCAAAAGTACAAAAAGATGTACCGAGATGAAAATTGCCAAAATAGGCTAGTTGGACTAGATGGGAGGCCACCAATATCCACCTAGATGTTTTGTAGGGCTTCAAGATAGCCCCGAAAGTGTAGAACCCACAATTATAAACAAATGTCACCATTATAGAGAAACGTGTTGAATTGAAAATTGTCAAGATGATCCAGTTGGAATTTGGAATAGGTGGGTGGCCACCAATATCCACCTGGATTGGTCATCCCCCATTAGGAAGAAATGGTATCCATTACGTTGAGTGCCTGAGGAAGAGGGGAAAGCATTTGTTGAATCTAAATCTTGGTGAGTTGCTTTCCTTGCTGGAGAAGTTGCATTGCTTGGTATGCAGAAGGCTGTCACGAACCTGTTGCTAGAGGGATTGAATCTACTCCAGCAACCTTTTGTATCTTGGCTTGATGGGGAATTGTGTAGGCACCATCATAGTTGAAGAAATAATATCTTCTTTCTCTTTTGCAATCTACTTATGCTGGATAGAAGGTGTTGAGGCTGCAATGGTTGTAGTGGACTTTTGTTCATCCTTTGAACATATTGTGAGGAGGCTAAATTTAGTAGTATGAGAGATTACCTTGCATCATTGTTTTGGTGGAGCAATAGTTAGAAATACCTCTATTATCCTGTATAGTTGACCCCCCATAGTAATAATGACACTACGGGGTCAAGATTCATAAACAACACGGTGCTTCTGTTGAACAACTAAGAGGGGGGGTGAATCAGTTGTCACCATGCTTAAACAATTATGCTTCTTTTAAAATATTTACAAGGCACTCAATGATGATCAAAATAATTCAGGGAAATAAACAATGACACATTCAACATCGGTCACATATATGAGAAACACAGAGACAGATATTTCCCAAGGAAACCCATACAGGGAAAAAACCTCTTCTTCGTTATATGATAAGTATTATTTACATTCTTTACATTATCATACATTTGAGCACCAACTCATTGTAAGGCTACAGCCTCTATTTTGCAAGCTGCAACTTGTTGAGTGCACCAACTCTCTGTTTTTCTCTAGCACCCACTAGAAGGAAGCACCAACTCCCTGGTTTCTCTAGCACCAGCTAGAAGGAAGCACCAACTTCCTGGTTTCTCTAGCACCAACTAGAAGAAAGCACCAACTCCCTGTGTTCAAGCCCCCACTTCAACCCCAGAGGACACCAGTCCTCCTTAGCACTTCCCAACCACCCTAGATTATCAATATGAAATATTGAAACTTATTACAGTGATATAGTGTTCAATAATAGCTTACCAGTCTCATCACTGTTCTACAAAATTTTTCTACTCAGACTTCCTCACTATCTTCCAGCATGCTTCCGCTGCCCATTCTATTCTTCTGCTTTTTATGCTCTATGCGCCATGTCCATTCACTGCAAAGTTCTTCTTCTGTTCTTTTCAACTGCTACACTCTGATCCTTCTTCAACAACAACATCCACAACAATTCCAGCAACAATAACAACCGCATCTCTTCTCTGTACGGTGTATATATAGCTTTTGTGCACCTTGTGCATGCAATGCGTGCTATCCCTCTGCATACTCACACTCTGTCGTTATCCTCCACAACTCGAGTTCTCTGTCTGATCATCATCGTGACTCTTCAGCTTCTCTGGCCGTTTTTCCACTCGTTCAACATCACTGTATGTTATGCTGAGATTCCTCAGCCTCTCTGGCAGTTGAGAATCTTCGGCTTCTCTATGAAAGTTGAGCTCATTCTTTCTGTTTTAGTTACGAGCTCCAACCCTCATCCACTTTTCAATTTCCTCCACAAATCATCTTCATTCCATTGGCAGATTCCATGTAACTCTTCAGCTCCTTTGGTGGTTCCCACCATGCGTCCAGCATCACTGGGTGTTCTGCTGAGATTCCTAAACCTCTCTAGCAGTTGAGACTCCTCATCTTCTCTGTCACGGTCGAGCTTATGCCTTCTGTTTTAGTTACCTACTTCAATGCTAATCCATCTGTCAATCGCCTCCATGAACAGTCTTTGTTCTACTCGCTGATCCCTTGAGACTCTTCACCTCCTCTGTCAATCACCTCGAAGTGTCTTCGAGTCCTCTGGTAGAACTCATCACTGGTTTCTGGCAGTTTCACTGTGTCGTGCAACAATAGCCCACCGATTATGCTCAAATTCACCTGCACCATTGGATTAACTCTGAAGAGTATTGTCGTTATTTACCCATTTCACACTTTCATAATTCAGAGATTCTGCGATGAGACATCTTGAGTCTCCATGTCACGAGTTCCGAAACTCTGAAACAGAGCTTTTCTGCACTGGCTTCTTCCTTTATATTACCATGGCCATGACGAAGCACTTATGCATAAAGTGATTTTCGCGAATTCGCATTTCGTGAATCTGGAGATGAGGCATCTTGACTCTCCAAGTTGCGATCCCCGAAACCCCAAAATGGAGCTGAGATCAACGGTCCATGATCTCAATGAATCTACGGTCCAGATCTCATCGTGAATTCGCATCTCGCGATTCCTTCGATAGAAGTTCTTGTCACTCCAAGTCATGATAGGCGAAGCTCTGGGATGGAGCTTAGATCAACGGTCCAAAACCCTTGGTGATCTGACGGTCTAGATCTTATCGTGAGTTTTCATCTTGCGATTCTTGTGATGGAGGTTCTCGTCATTCCAAGTCGCGATATGAAAAAATCCGAGATGGAGCTTTGAGATCCTCTGATCTTTTTCCATGTGTCCCTCTTGGATCAACAGTCCACAATTGTCCCTGATGGACGGCCAGGATTCCTTCACAGTTTTGGGGAGTTGGATGACTCTTGGACTTATCCGCCTTGCAGCTTCACCATATCTAACAGCTATGGAGCCTTCATAGATACCCCAGATCCTACGGCCCAAATCTTCTTGCGATTTCACCACTTTGTGATTTCGCTTCTTCGCAATTTTGTCCACCTTCATGATTTCATCCACCTTGCGATTTTGTCACTTCGCGATTTCACTGTTCTTTCCATCATTGTTCTTTTCCATCGCTAATCTTTGCAATCGTTGTTCTTTCCATAAATGACAAGCTTACTCCCAACTATAAACCTTCCAACAATCTCCCCCTTTGGCATTGATGGCAACCCTAAATGGTTGCGCTAATCTGTTTGGACCTCCAACTGTAGCATCTGATTTGTACAACTCCTTTTCTCCCCCTTTGACATCAATTTCAAAGAAAACATGCTCCCCCTGAGCTGTTGCAATAATTTTAGGAGGTATCAGATATGCAACCAATACAAGACTCCCCCTAACAGGATGGACTCTCTTAGATGTGTGACGGGATGACACCTACCTTCTGTCTAAGATATTCAAATGGTGTCTTTGCTAGAGGTTTAGTAAAGATGTCTGCAATTTGTTCTGTAGTGGGAATGTAATTGACCTGAACAGTCTGATTGGTGACCTGCTCTCTCAGAAAATGATATTTTATGGGAATATGATTGTTCTTGGAGTGGAATACAGGATTTTTAGACACACTGATGGCACTAGTGTTATCACGATGAATTGAGATTGGTGCAGTGTATTTTACCTCCAAATATGCAAGTGTCTGAATCATCCATAATACCTAAGTGCAACAAGTAGCAGCAGCAATGTACTCTGCCTCTATGGCTGATAAAGAAATGGAACCTTACTTTTTACTAAACCAGGCTGCTAAGGAGTCACCCAGGAAGAATGCTCCTCCACTGGTGCTTTTTCTCTCATCAACACAGTTTTCCTAATCTGCATCTGAATAAGTAGTCAGCTGAAGATTTTGATTTCTAGGATACCACAAAGCGTAAGTCATTGTTTCTTTCAAATACCTGAATATCCTTTTGGCAGCTTGCAAATGACTCTGTTTAGGTGCAGCCTAATATCTTCCTACCATTCCTACAACATGAATTTTGTCTGGGCGAGATGCTGTGATGTACAACAGGCTTCCTATCATTGATCGATACGAGCTTTGATCAACATCAGGTGAATCATCATCCTTGCTTAATTTACATCCAGTTACCATAGGTGTACCCACAGGTTTAGAATCTTCCATTTGAAACCTTTTCATCATTTCTCTTAGATATTTTTCTTGAGAAATGAACATCCCTTCGCGCCTCTACGTAATTTGCAGACCAAGAAAAAATGACAGTTCTCCTATCATAGACATTTCAAATTCAGACTCCATGGCAGAAGCAAACCATTGTACCAATGAATCCTTATTACATCCAAAGATGATGTCATCTACATAGACCAGTACGATGAGAAAAGTATTATCCTCTGTTTTAATATATAGATTGTTGTTAGTTGTTCCTCTCTTGAACCCTTTGTCTTTGAAATACGTATACAGTCTGTGATACCAGGCTTGAGGGGCCTGTTTTAAACCATATAAATCTTTCTTCAGCTTGCATACTAAGTCAGGTTTATTATACAGTTTGAAACCCTCTGGTTGTTCCATATAGACTTCTTCACTTAAATCTCCATTTAGAAACGTTGACTTGACATCCATTTGGTAGACTTTAAACCTTTTATGACAAGCATAGGCAAGAAACATTATGATATCTTCTAATCTTTCTACGGGTGCAAATGTTTCACCAAAATCCAGTCCTTCTATCTGAGCATAGCCTTTACAGACTAACCTTGCTTTGATCTTGATAACTGGTCCTTGCTCATTCAACTTATTCTTAAATATCCATTTGGAGCCAATGACGTTTTTACCTTCGGGTCTTTGAACCATCTCCCACGTATTGTTTTTCTCAATTTGATCAAGTTCATCATTCATTGCTTTAACCCAGTGATCATCTTTACTGGCTTCATTGAAATTCTTGGGTTCTATCATGGATATGAGAGCTATATGATATTGTTCGGTGGTTTTGATTATCTCTCTCCTGGTTTGTACACCTTTGCCTTTTTCTCCAATTATCTAACTTGCAAGATGATTCTTTTGAATGATTCTGGAGGAGGAATTTGTAGTTGACTGTTGATTTGAGTCTGTCTGAGTGTTTGAGTCTTCATCTAATTCAGAGTCTTTGTTTTCTGATTCTTGGACCTGTTCATCTTCATCTTTAGTTGTGTCTTTTGTAGAAGACTAATTACTGCATACCTCTCTTGTTGGGATTCCTTCATCAATTTTTACATCAATACAGTCAACCATTTTATGTAGCCTCTTATTATAGCATCTATATCCTTTACTGTTTGTAGCATATCCTAAGAAGATACCTTCATCAACCCTGTCATCATATTTTCATAGGTTCTCATCATTATTCTTTATGTAGCATTTACTCCCAAAGACTCTGAAGTGTTTGATTGAGGCAGGTCTTCCAAACCATAATTCATAAGGTGTCTTGTCACTTTGTGGTCTGAGGTGGGCTTTGTTAAGCACATGGACTGCTATGTGTATCGCTTCTACTCAGTAGGTTTGACCAATGTTCTTCTCATTCATTATTGACCTGGCCATTTCCTGCACTGTTTTTTTTTGCCTCTTAACAACTCCATTTTGTTGTGGAGTTCTTGGGATTGTGTATTCTCTCTTGATCCCATGTTCATTGCAGAATTCCTTGTAGTCTCTTGACATAAACTCTCTTCCCCGATTTGATCTTACTTCCTTTAATCTCTTGCATGTTTGAGTCTCTGTTAAAGCCTTAAATATTTTAAATTTCTCAAATGCTTCAGCTTTTTCTTTGAGAAAGGCAACCCAAGTAAGTCTGGAGTAATCATCAATAATCAACATAAAGTATTTTTCTTTTCCTTGTGCCTTCCTGTCTTGATGGTCCACATAAATCCATATGAACTAGTTGGAGTGGTTTCTTTGGGACTTAAACTGTGTCCTATTTTGCTTCCCTACTTGAAAGGGTTTACACATTGAATCTTGGGGCTTTGATATTATCAGAAGAGATTTTACTGCCTCGAGGTTTTTGAGTTTGATTAAGTGGTCAAAGTTTATATGTCCAAGTCTCCTATGCCATAACCAACTTTCATCATGTTTTCTTAGATGACATTCTTCTCTATTTTCTTTCATCACATATACATTATTTTCTGTCCTTATGCCTTTGGCCACCACTTGTCCTGAGTTTACAAACTTTATCTTGTAGTCCTTGGACGTGAACAACACTTCACATCCTCTATCACACATTTGACTTACACTGAGAAGATTATGTTTCATCCCATCCACAAGTAGAACATCTTGGGCTTTTCCTTTTCCATTAATTAAGCTCACCATCCCTTTGCCCTTTATTTTCCCTGGAGCATCATTTCCAAAGGTTACATTTCCTAATTTTCTTTCACTTAGAGATAGAAACTTGCCTTTGTCTCCCGTCATGTGTTTGGAGCATCCACTGTTGTAACACACCCACTATCGTAAATTAAAAATTTCGGGGTTAAATCTCCCACACATGAGAAATCTCCAGGAACCTGCACTTGCAGAATGCTAATCTCTGGTTCAATATCGGGACTTGGGGTTTCGGAGGTTGCGGTGTCGAGGGTCCCTGTCCTCTCGAATCCTCGATCACCGATGGAACGAAATTTTGACGCGCCCCTTTGGTTGCCTCAGCCCCGCTTGGTTAAGCCTCTAGTCCATACGACCTGCTTCTATATGACCATACGACAGCTTCTCGTCGGGGTTTCGGAGTTTGTGGTGCCGAGGTGCACATGTACCCGGAACTCCCGATCCTCCGATCCCCGATGTGCTCCTAGCGTATTGGCTTTCCGGGCTAAGTCCTTGTCAATACGACCACCACGTTCACAAGACCACAGTCTTAATTCTTGTTGGGGTTTGGCGCCTTTCAATGTCATGGCGCACAAGTCCCCTGTACTCTCGACGCGCCTTTACATTGGCTAGCCCCCTTGGCTATACCATGGTCCATGTGACCACTTACCATACGACTACAGCCGTATAACCTTCCATCAGGGTTTTGGTATTTGCGATGACACAAAACACCTATACCCGGGACTCGCGATATCCCGATTCTCGATTCTCCCGGATGCTCGACATGTGTCCCTTGGATCAACGGCTTATTATGGTGTCGGAAATTCGCATATCGCAGTTTCGTAATGCAAGGGTTTCAAGTCCTTGAAATCCCCGATATGCCGAACTCCGACTCCCTCGGATCTCTTGCCATGCGTCCTCGCTAATGGACGGTGTTGATCCTGTTGGGAAATCGTGGATCGCGATTTCCTATTGCAAGCATTCCATGTCCTTGGAAACTCCGATTTTCCAATGCGTCAAACTCCGATAGCACCTTGATCTCTGACACCTGTCCCTCAGATGGACGACTTAGATCTTGTCGGTAAATCGCGGATCGCGATTCCGGGTGGCAAGGGTTCTATATATTCGAAAACCCCGATATGCCGAACTCCGACTCCCTTGGATCTCTCGCCACGCGTCCTCGCTAATGGACGGTCCTGATTGTATCGGAGAATCGCGTATCGCGATTCCCTTGTGCATGAGACTCTTGTCTCCGGATACCCCGATTCTCTGAATTGCGACTTCCTCGGATCTTCCGACACGTGTCCATGCTAATGGACGGTTCTGAGCTTATCAGGATTTCACGGATCGCGAATCCTGATACAACAATATCTTCACTCTTGAAATCCCTGATGGGTTAAATCTCGATTCCTACCCTGATGTCTGACGCGTGTCCTGTCGAGGTCAACGGCTAGGATCGTTTCTCGGGATTTCGGGACTTTCGAAGTCCTGTTCCCGTTGCTCTCAGGAACTTCAATTCCCAATTCACGACTCTTCGGGATCCTCTACCACGCGTCCTGTACAATGGACGGTTCAGATCTGATCGGGAAATCGCGTATCACGATTTCAATATGCAACGGATCTATACTCCCCAAATCTCTGATGGTAAAAATCCCGATGCCTCCCAAACGATGACACGTGTCTTTCCGAGATCAACAGCTTACGGGATTTCTACCCCAGATCTGATGGCTCAGATCACTTCCTCGCACGCCTACCCCTGTGCTTAACCCCTGCGCAGCTTCTCCAAATCCAACGGCTGACGGGTAATTTGGACCGAGATCTAACGGTCTAGATTCGTTTCTTTTGATTCTTGGGGTCTATGATCCCAATTTTCTCGTTGCTCATGATGATAGAGGACAAGGGGCAAGGTATGTAACGCCTGCGTTACTTTCGTCCATCTAATGGTCGTGAGTGACTATGGTTCCTCCGACGAGATCTCATTCGTCGATTTGTCACTCCTCACAACACTACTACCTGGGAACCTTAATGGAATCGTTCCTCCTCGTGCAGGGTTAATAAGGCCTGTGCGTTCGAGTCCTTACTCTGGGTTCTTAGTGAACCTTTCCAAAGAGGGAATCTCTGTGAAGAGATCCTTACCGGGGCATTTCCGGAAGCGGATAAAGGAAGACAACTTCTCGAGAATGGCTGGGCATGATTGGCTTCATTTTATTAACGTACGTGGTGCATGGTATCCTTTGTGATAAGCATATATCAACTTATTCATATCAAACATTACGCGAACACTCTCATGCTGCAATCCTTTACAATTTCACAGTTCTATGAGCTAATATCTACTCCTTATCATCAATTAATACACAAACATTC
>ML791331.1:254313-293766 GCA_009831015.1 Picea engelmannii
TTATTCCTTTGAAATCTTAATTTCTCATGTCTAAGTCTTAAGGAACAATTTACAGCTTTGTGACCAAAGTTAGCACAGTAGAAACAATAGCCATAGAAGAATTCTTTGTACCTGGAAAATGGTTGTCTTCTTTGAGAAAATCAATTTCTTCCAGACTGATGACATCATTCAGTAGTGAGCACATTACTTCTTTGTTCTACAGATTCATATCTGGCATATTTTACCTTACTCGACCTGGGAGGCTGATTGTCTTCCTTTGTTTCTGCAGGATTGTTATTGTCATTGGTTATACTTTTGACAAACTTGATGGGTTCTTCATTTCTTGGCTTACCACTGCTTGATCCCTCTTCATACCCGAAGCCAGTTTTTAGCTTTGGATTCCTTTATTGATTCAGAATGGTGGCCAATCCTTCTGAGACTTTGATACTTGATAGATTCTGATTATACAAGGCTTGAAACTTTTCCATTTCTTTCCTCGTTTTCACTACTTCTTGTTCTAATGCTTCACATCTTGCCTTCTTTTCTGATAGTTGTTGTTTCAGAATCTCTTCGATTTTATTTACCTCTTCCAATTCTACTTTTAGTAGGAAAAGGTCTTCATTAGGTTCTTTACTGTCTTTCTCGAACTGTATCAACAATTGTCTTTTCTTTCTGTTCTTGATTCTTAGTCTGTCAATCTCTTCCAATGCACTAATCATTTTTCCTTCCATGTCAACCACAACTTCTTTTTCATCACTTCCTGTGATTTTATTATCATAATCCTCTTTGGCCATAAGTATGAAGTCATTTAGTTTATCTTCAATAGAGGATTCATTTTCTTCATCATCTGAAGGATCATCATCATTGTTTACGCACAAACTTTTATTCTTGAAGTTTTTCTCTTTAAAGAAATTTTTGTGTTTGTACTTCTCCTCATCATCACATGTCTGATCCTTTCCTTTGTGGCGACATTTATTTGCAAAATGACCTATCCTACCATAGTTGAAACATTTGAAAGGAAGTTTACCTTTGTATTTTCCTAATCCCTTCTTCAGTCTCTTCACAAATTTTTCTTCAATTTCATCAGGCTCAGAATCCTCATTCTTGTCTGCTTTAAATGATGCTTCTCTAGAGGTAGGTTTATCTTTGACTATTCTCATTTCATATGCAGTCAATTTTCCTAGCAGTTGATCAAACCCCAAGGTTTTTAGATCATTGATTTCTTCTATAGCAGAGACCTTCAGGTTGAACCTATCTGGGAGAGATCTCAAGATTTTTTGAACTAAAGAAGGTTCATCAATTGTTTCACCAAGTGCCTTCATTGCATTTACCATTCCTTCTACTCTTAGAAAGTATTTTCCAATAGTTTAATTTTCCTTCATCTTTAGTTGTTCAAACTATATTCTACAGGTTTGAAGCTTTGCATCCTTTACTTTCTCATTACCCTCAGAGCTGCTAATGAGTTTGTCCCACATTTCTTTGGTAGTTCCTAGGTGCATAACTTTTACGAATTCTGCTTCTGCAAGACCACTCAGGATAACATTCATAGCCTTAGCGTTGAAGCTAAATTCTAGTTTGTCATCCTTATTAGCTAGCACAACTGGCTTTACATAACCAGTATCTACCACATCCCAGACATCTGCACCTAACTACATTATGTATGTTCTCATTCTAACTTTCCAGAAGGAAAAGTTTGTTCCATTGAATAGAGGGGCCTTATTGGTTGAATTTCCTTCATGTCTTGACATGTTTAAGCTCTAGGATCTACCCTTAGATAAAAGGGGTTGGCTCTGATACCAATTGTTGAACAACTGAGAGGGGGGGTGAATTAGTTGTCACCGTGCTTAAACAATTATGATTCTTTTAAAATATTTACAAGGCACTCAATGATGATCACAATAATGCAGGGAAATAAATAATGGCACATTCAGCATCAGTCACATATATGAGAAACACAGAGATAGATATTTCCCAAGCAAACCCATATAGGGTAAAAACCTCTTCTTCTTTATATGATAAGTATTATTTACATTCTTTACATTATCATACATTTGAGCACCAACTCATTGTGAGGCTGCAACCTCTGTTTTGCAAGCTACAACTTTTTGAGAGCACCAACTCTCTGTTTTTATCTAGCACCCACTAGAAGGAGGCACCAACTCCCTGGTTTCTCTAGCACCAACTAGAAGGAAGCACCAACTCCCTGGTTTCTCTAGCACCAACTAGAAGGAAGCACGAACTCCCTGGTTTCTCTAGCACCAACTAAAAGGAAGCACCAACTCCCTGTGTTCAAGACCCCACTTGAACTTCAGAGGACACCAGTCCTCCCTAGCACCTCCCAACCACCCTGGATTATCAATATGAAATACTGAAACTTATTATAGTGATATAGTGTTTGATAACGACTTACCAGTCTCATCACTGTTCTGCAAGATTTTGTTACTCAGACTTCCTCACTGTCTTCCAGCATGCATCCACTGCCCATTCTATTCTTCTACTTTTTATGCTCTGTGCGCCATGTCCATTCGTTGCACAATTCTTCTTCTTTTCTTTTCAGCTGCTGCACTCTGATCCTTCTTCAACAACAACATCCACGGCAATTCCAGCAACAATAACAACTGCATCTCTTCTCAGTACGGTGTATATATAGATTTTGTGCACCTTGTGCATGCAATGCACGTTATCCCTCTACATACTCGCACCACACCGTTATCCTCCACAACTCGATTTCTCTGTCTGATCATCATCATGACTCTTCAGCTTCTCTGGCCGTTTTTCCACTCGTTCAACATCACTGTATGTTATGCTGAGATTCCTCATCCTCTCTAGCATTTGAGACTCTTTGGCTTCTCTATGATAGTCGAGATCATTCTTTCTGTTTCAGTTACGAGCTCCAACCCTCATCCAGCTGTCAATTTGCTCCATGAATCGTCTTCATTCCACTGGCAGATTCCATGTAACTCTTCAGCTCCTTTGGTGGTTCCCACCACGCGTCCAACATCACTGGGAGTTCTGCTGATATTCCTCAACCTCTCTGGTAGTTGAGACTCCTCGTCTTCTCTGGCATAGTCGATCTTATTCCTTCTGTTTTAGTTATAGACTTCAACGCTCATCCATCTGTCAATCGCCTCCATGAACAGTCTTTGTTCTAATGGCTGATCCCTTGAGACTCTTCACCTCCTCTGTCAATCACCTTGAAGTGTCTTCGAGTCCTTTGGTAGAACTCATTACTAGTTTCTGGCAGTTTCACTGTATCGTGCAACAGTAGCCCAACGATTAAGCTCAAATTCACCTGCACCATTGGATTAACTCTGAAGAATATTGTCGTTATTTACCCATTTCGCACTTTTGCAATTCGGAGATTCTAGGATGAGACATCTTGAGTCTCCATGTTATGAGTTCCGAAACTTAGAAACAGATCTTTTCTGCACTTTCTTCTTCCTTTATATGACCATGGCCATGACCAAGTGCTTATGCATAAAGTGCTTTTCGCGAATTCGCATTTCGTGAATTTGGAGATGAGGCATCTCGACTCTCCAAGTCACGATCCTCGAAACCCCAAGATGGAGCTGAGATCAATGGTCCACGATCTCGATGAATCTACGGTTGAGATCTCATCATGAATTCACATCTTGTGATTCCTTCGATAGAAGTTCTTGTCACTCCAAGTCGCGATAGGCGAAGCTTCGGGACGGATCTTAGATCAACGGTCCAGAACCCTTGGTGATATGATGGTCTAGATCTTATCGTGAGTTTGCATCTCGCGATTCTTGTGATGGAGGTTCTCATCACTCCAATTCATGATACGTGAAACTCTGAGATGGAGCTTTGACATGCTCTGATATTTTTCCACGCATCCCTCTTGGATCAATAGTCCATGACTATCCCCGATGGATGGAAAGGATTCCTTCATAGTTTTGGGGAGTTGGATGACTCTTGGACTTATCCACCTTGCAACTTCACCATATTTAACGGCTATGGAGCCTTCGTAGATACCCCAGATCCTACGGCCCAAATCTTCTCATGATTTCGCTGCTTTGCAATTTCATCCACCTTCGCAATTTCGGTGCTTCACGATTTCATCCACCTTGCAATTTCATCACTTCATGATTTCGCTGTTATTTCCATCATTGTTCTTTGCCATCGCTGATATTTGCAATCGTTGTTCTTTCCATCAATGACAAGCTTACTCCCAACTGTAAACCTTCCAATAGCTTCCACATTAGACATCAAGAGGGTCAACATCACACACTACCTCATCCTTGAAGGGTTGGATTCCATAGGACATGCGACACTGCTGGCTGACATGGAGATATCATCCTTGGTGAAGCCACCCGATGTTGTATGGTTGCAGGTGTGGTGTTGTCGACAACCCCAACTATTTGATGACCTTATCTCATATGAGGTTCTTCTAGATTATTCTATCAACAATGCAATGCAATGGGGTTCCCTTCACCCACATCTGTGAATGGAAGAGGTGCTCCCACTTTTGAGGATCTGTTGGTTCTTATGGTTGAATTGTTGTGGTCACGACAGTAGCAATGGGGTTTGCGTCGATGAGATGTCTTGTTCCATTATTTTTCGGATTAGATTTTGAATCAGGGCTCATCTCCTTGTCTTTGATCTCAGCCACCAATGACTATTTTAAGCGACATTCATCGATGTTGTGCCAAGGGATTTTGTGGAAGTCACACCACTTTCGAGTTTCATTCTTCGTCTTTCCCTTACCCTTCATTTCCTATGTCTTGGACTGGTTTTCAGAAGGCTGATGGTTAGGGTCATATCTATCATGCTTTGGTTGTTGCAGATTCGCAGACCCGAACTCCCATTTGTTATGGTGCCTAAATTTCTGCTCGATTTTGACAACATATCAATAGGAAGCTCCCAATGATGTGATGTTTAAAAAATCCATTTTGTTTTGGATGCACCTATGCAGAGCCCCACAATATTTCAGAACTAGTTGTTGCTCGGAGTATTTGATACCCAACTTGGTGCGTAAGTATGGAAAGTATTTGTGAACTCTGATACAGTTTGGAACCTCTCTTGCCGCAGTGTGGTCCATCTCATGTACTGGTCTTCATAGTTATCAACAGGGTAATATTTTTCCTTAAATGCATCCACAAAAAAATCCCAAGTGGGCTCGGTCCCATCACTACAACAAAACAGGCCATTAGTGCCTAGTTTAGCGTCATATTTTAGTGCAGTTGAGGGCATGAACTGGGTCGATGGGATGGCGCAAAACCTGACGCTAAACAACGTGTTCACTTGGGTGTCGGATTTAACACCTAGTTTAGCTCGCTCTTTAGTTCCAGGTTTTTCTCACTCTTTAGTGCCTAGTTTTTCTCCCTTTTTAGCGCTCAGTTTTGCTCCTTATTTAGCACCCAATTTTGCTCCTTATTTAGCGCCTAGTTTAGCGCCTAAATTGAGATATATCTCCCTAAATAAAACCCAAAATAGCTCTTGGTTTAACTCCTAGTTTAGCACCTAGTTTATCTCCAAGTGTGGCACCTAATTTAGCTCCTGGTTTAGCTCTTGGTTTAGGGCCTAATTTATCTCCAGGTGTAGCTCCTAGTTTAGCTCCTGGTTTAGCACCTAGTTTAGATCTTGGTTTAGCTCCTATTTTAGCACCTAGTTTAGCTCCACATGTGGTGCCCAATTTAGCTCCTGGTTTATCTCCTGGTTTAGCGCCTAGTTTAGCTCCAGGTGTGGCGCCTAATTTAGCTCCTGGTTTAGCTCCCAGTTTATCCCCTGGTTTAGCTCTTGGATTAGTGCATAGTTTAGCTCTTGGTTTAGCTCCTAGTTTAGCACCTAGTTTAGCTCCAGGTGTGGTGCCTAGTTTAGATCCCAATCATGCTTCCTTTTTTTCTTCTAGTGTAGCATAGAAAATAGCTTCTAGTTTGGATTCCAAATTAATGCCAAGATGTTCTTCCATTATTTCATCTTTTTTTGCTTCCAGAATTGCTTTCTTGTTAGCTCCATGGTTTGCTTCCTTTTAGTTCCAAGGTTTTATTCCTTTTTATCATCTAGTTTTGCTTCTCTTTTAGGTCCAGGGTTTGCTTCCTTTTAGTGCTAATATTTGCTTCTTAATTAGAATCCAATTTTTCTTCTTGTTAAGAAACCAATTTAGCGTACTACTTAGATCCAGAAATAGCTCCAAGTATGGCTTCAAATTTAATGTCAATTTTTACTTCCATTTTAGAGCCACATTTTTCTTCCATTTTAACAACTCATGTTGTGTTCTTTTTAGCTTCCATTTAGTAATTTTAATTTTTTTATTTCAATTTAATTAGTTAAATATATCATGCATCTTAAAAAAATTATATTATTATAGAGTAAGTCATATTGCATTTGAATTATTTTATATGATAGCTTTTATAAAGAATTTTTATGGAACTAGACATCCATACAAACTAACAACATCATTATACTTATTAAATCTCCATCTAAATAAAATCTACAACATATAGTATATATAAAATAAAAAGATAATGATTATAACATGATCATCATCTATAATTAAAACTAGTCAAATATATCAATATTAGATAAGTATCATGTCAAATAACTTATATATTTAATACTGATAAGATCATCATCATATATAACTACAACAAGTGAAATTCAAATATGACAGTAGGTCAATAACATGTCATAATTATATATGGCCAACAATCGATGTAAGTTAATATGATATATGTCCAAATGATATAAGTCAAAATGATAAATGTCAAAATGATAAAACTCAATAATATGGTATTGCAGGTGAAAATGATACATATGATAGTAAACATGAAAATAGGCATCATAAAGGTATGTCAACAATGATCAATGATGGAGTCTATATGATCATTGTCACTGGATACTACCAGCAACTAGGTCATCATCAATATGGTCATCATCGTCGTCATTCACAATGCCTTCTTCATCTGCCTCATCATTATCATCTCCCATGTCTGTATCAAACCCATTATAATCTGGATCTATCTCATGAGAATTAACTGGATCTTCTGGAAAACCCTTGTTCTGCAAAAAAGAACATTCAAAATGAAAAGTTATTATCTATTTCATGCAATATGTAATTTTTGTGTTATATTTCTAATATTACAACATATGAAACGAAACCATAATCATATTACATCATATCAAAGTGCACATACCATAATAAAATTTCAAATAAGTTACAATAAGAAGTCATTCCAATGTTGTAAAACATGCAACAATTCCAATAAATGTTATTAAAGATCATAAAAAAATGTCATATACATTTTAACTATCAATTGTAAATTCTATTACATAACTTGTTGCCACTACAAGAGTCACCCTAGACTGTAATTAGGTGAGCTTGGTAACATGAAAATAATTCAAATTTAATCTTGAAAGATAAGCTTTAAATTCACAGGGATTTGACCATAAGGACAATCAAATTCATCTACTGTATAAATTCCCAACTACATCCTTCAACAAAAGTGGCCTTAGCAACTTCAGATCAAAGAATAGGATTTATAAAAGAATGATAAAAAGGAAAATTGTGGTCTTAAATTATCCTAGATACTTCCATCACTTATGACAGTAAACTCATAGTGAATATCTGTGTGTTAACAAGTTCTACATCACCAATGCAAAGAATAAAACCTCTTTCAATCATCGTATGAATAAGAACAAGATTAAATCAATCGCTCATTAATATTAGTACATAGAGAAAGATAGAAAAGAAAAGGAAATTGATCTCCATTGATAAGGAATCACAAGTCTAAACAAATACAAAAAAAGGAAAAGAACACAGTGATAATCACTTTGAATTCCTATGGGTCCAAAACCCTCTTCCCCCTAGCTCATTCTAACCCTCTATCAGACTTCCAATAATCTTTTTATATATTTTTTGTTGTCAGTGACAACACTATAATTCGAATAACGCCCCTCACATTGGATCCTCTACCCTCAAAATGGAAAAGGAAACATGTGGCTAACAAAATATAAGTAAATTCTAAAAACAAGGGTCATGTTGGACATGCTCCTAACATTCCTTTATGTTGACGAAATGTCCTTTTTTGAGTGCTTCTCCCTTTGGCAGGTGGCCCTCCAACTCATAATTGACTTTCTAAAAACTAGCATGATCCCTATGAACACCTAGAAACCATTGCTTCTTTGAAACCTCCTAAACAGAAATTGGTAGCACATTCTACAGGGCCTCGGAAATTCGTAGCACATTCTGCAGCAGATTCTGTAGCGAACTTTCAATAGATTTCTAGAAATATCTTTTAACTGTTGACTATCTTAAGTAGATATGCAATGCTTTTGAAGGCTGAGAAAAGATTGAAAAAGGTGTAATAGTTCAATACCAGGCTGCTCTAGCTGATATAACTATCTCCAACTGCATATCTAATACAAACTGTTGCAAACTGTGTATCACCATCCTCTGTAAAAATCAAATCTAGAGCATGCTTTGCTCTGTTATATATTATTTTGTGCATCTTATGCATCCTGGATGCCACTTTGTGTACTGAGATCCTCCAATTTGAATAAATCATATTGACCATGCTAAATTACACTTTATTTGAAACTATATCCTTCAATTCCTGCAAGACTTATTAGAGAAAAAGTAACAATAATGACATACTCACTAGAACTTCCAACACCTGTTTCAATTTATTTTCCTTCTCCAGTAACAAAATTAGATCCTCTTAATCTTATCTTTGTATTGATATTGAAGCAAGTGATCATCGTGATATCACATTTTTTCTTTCTCATCTTTCACCATCAGATATGTGAATGTTTTTAACATGCTCAAATGTTTTCAGGAAACTGCAGGCTTCTTACCATTTTCTCTTCATTTTATCTACAGAATCCTGAAATGATTAAGGCTACATGAAGACTCAGGACAATATTAAAAACAGAGACATAGCATCCTATTCAATTAGACACATGTGCACTGCTGAAAACTTCAACTGGAATCCAATATCAACAATTCGCACATACACTACAATCGGTGAAATTAAGTGCTTCTAGGAAGAAGAAGTTATCTCCTAGTATTTTCAAGATTTTTCAACTTCCCACAAGTGCATAAATTCCTTCGTATGCCACCCATTGCACTTTCTCTATTCGATTCTTGAATAAAGGTGAATATAAGCATGTTTCTGCACCTCTTTCCTCGTGCATGACCCGATTATCATTGTTTGCAAAACAATGGATCCTTGATGTGCCTTTCTCACACCCTTGGAAGCTTCTGATGCTATTTTTAGGTCCATCATATATTTCACCAAGCGTAAGCACCCTTTGTGCAGTGCAACTATTGCCTTACTCTATCCAAGGGAAAAATGACAATTGGCGGCTCTAGTTTGAACTCTAAGAAAGTTTGGATCCATGGCCATTGCTTGCTTACAATCTGCAAGTTCTTCTGTCACTTTGCCAACAACCATGTGAGTAGCTACATGATTATGATAGCACATCATTGATGCTCATATACGAGTCTATGATGTTTATCTAGGGGATACAATACTTCCCCCACATGAACAAAAATCCTCTTCTTTAGGAAATTCTCCATTCACATAAGCTTGATTTCCCCTAAGTCACCATTTTTCATAAGCCCGCTCTTTAATATGTTGCATGTAGCTGCTAACTCGTGTCTTGTGTTGATGATAGGTTCACTTGGCTCTCAGTTTTGGTGCTTGGTGATGGGCTTTGTGTATTGGAATATCTTCTATATCTCATTTATGGATAACATAGGCATAGGCGGTGGATCAACATCCAAATAATCCTCAAACAAACTCTACGTTATGTTGTTCGCCTTAAAAATAGAATACACCTTCACACCTATCATCATTTGGCATTCATAATTTGATGCATTCATCATTTGATTTACCCTTCATGGAGATTGGACAATGGGAAATCTGAACAATAACATAACACCTGACACTTATAATAAAAAATCAATCAGTATTCATGCTTCTCCAACATTTGGAAGGTATCTGATAAACATGGCTTGGATCAAAACCTAGGAAAAATCCTTAGTGTCCATAGCACATGGGATTCAAACATCTGGGTGATGATCTATCCCATGGGTACATTCAACATTTTAAATTTTCTTAACATGTATACAAAACAAAAAAATCTGGTGAACTGTCACACAGGTATAAGTTTTGAAAACATTGTTGTGTATTGCATTTTTAAAACCCATGGGAAATAATCCCACGTCATTGGCGTAGAGATGATATATGGATTTTAAAAACACCAATGGTCCCATACCTTCTCAATGCGTTGAGCACATAATGGAATCTCCTTGGTGGCTTGGTTTGGCACTTGTGCGTTGGCTTTGTGTTGTGTATTGGTTGTGGACTTTGGTATATGCACTAGATTTGGTAGATAGGTTTGAATTAGGATAAATGGTTAATCACTTGAGCACACACCACCCTTTTGGCCAAGGTAACAAATAAAAATTTAAATTTTTTTTATTTGAAGATATGGAAATATATAAAAACTCCAAATCTAGGCAAAATGATAAAAAATGTTATCATTTGCAATGCGGGTCGTGGGCAAGTGATCATAGGAATTCTGAGAAAAAAGTGATGAATAGATACTCTTCAAGACTCAATGAGGCTTTTGGAATGCATATTTGGAGAACAAGACACGTAGGGTTTCTAGGACAAAGCGATCAATGGGAACTTGTCAAGGCTCGATGAAGAAATGGGAGGCTATGACCGTAGGCAAAGGACCAAAGGAATTTGGAAAATCTAACACAAAATTTATGAAGGGACTTAAAATTTTGATGGTGCACTTTTGAGTGCTAACATAACCATACTCATTCAACTAGAACACATCCAAATGTCAATCCTTCCACAGAAAAAACTCAATACATCAAGCCCTAAAGGGTTGAAAATTATGACAAAAATGTAATAAAAAGTATCAAGGTGTATTTCCTTGGCTTGCATTTCCATTCCATTCCATGTCTTGTCATGCCTTGACTTTGCATACCTTGCATTACCTTTACTTTCCATGCATTTCCTTTCCTTACCATGTCATGCCATGCCTTTCCTTTCCATGCATTTCCTTGCCATTCCATGCTATGTCATGCCTTGCCTTTGCATGCCTTTCCATGCCATACCTTGCATTTCCTTGTCTTGTTGTGACATGCATTGCCTTGCCTTTCCTTGCCATGTCATGCCTTGCCTTTGCATGCCTTTCCTTTCCATTCCATGTCATGCCATGCCTTTCCTTGCCATGACATTCCATGTCATGCCTTGCTATCATATGGTATGCCTTTCCATGCCATGCCCATCCATACCATGATTTGCAATGCATGGATTTGTCTTTCCATACCATGCCATGCCATGGATTTCCTTTGCATGTCTTGCCTTGCCATGTGTTTCCATGTCATGCCATGCCATGCCATGTCATGCCTTTCCATGCCATGCCATACCTTTCCTTTCCATTCCATGCCATCCCATGCCTTGCTATTGTATGGTATGGCTTTTCATGCCATGCCCCTTCATACCATGTCTTGCAATTCCATGCCATGCATTCACTTGCCATGCATTGTCTATCCATACCATGCCTTTCCATATCATGCCTTACCTTTCCATGCTATGTCATGCCTTGTAGATAGATCACCCCTCACTCCTGGGTGCCATGCCTCATGAGAAAATTGATAATGTGGTCACTAGTCCATGCCTAAAAAAGCTTGCAACATCTCACGAAACTCAAAAATGTTGCCCCATTAGGTGTTTATGCCCTAAGGATGAATTGTCCAAGAGTCCCTGTAACACCCTGTTTCCCCCAGCTTGTAAATATAACTGGACTGGCCAAGAACTATGGAAAACTCATAAATATGAATATATGATGTAAATGGACCTTGAGGAAAAGGTCAATGAATGTGAATAACATTTTGAATTCATTGCAGGACTGCTGAGAGGGGATGTGCAGAAAAGAGACCACGATGGCGGTGGAAGGCACCTGAAAAGGTGGCGTTAACATCCACTGAGAATTAATGCTATATTTGGACTCCACTGGCTTGGAGAACCAAAAGTGGCTCACTGGCCCCAAATTTAATGTCTCACAGGCTGGTAGGTGGATGGCTTAATGAGGGATGGGATGGTGAACCGCCCATCCGTAGATCTGTCATGCCTGATCAGTGCGAGGGTAATCATGCCACATGGAACCTTGCAAGAGGATAAGGCGTATGGTAGAAGCGATTGGGGGGGGAAGACGCGAGGGGAACTCTGGCATTACGCAAAGTGAGTGATAGCAGAGAGGAAGGATTGCAACCTTCGCTCCTGGTCACTGGAAGATAGAGAGATGCAATCTCGTAGCATCGTGGTCTCGGCTTGGGGGTGGCTAGTGGTAAATCCGCTAGGAGTCACTATGCCTATGGTTGGGTGGAAATGAGCACCCCTCTCAGTAGTTGCACTCATTTCTGGTGTTAATTCTCATAAGTGTTTTACAAATTTCATCTTGAAATTCATATACTAACCTATATGCTCTTAGAACTGTGAACTTGTGAATGATTACAGTGTAAGAATGTCTATGCAGTGTTTTGATAAGAAATAATAGATATATGCTTATAACAGAGGAAACCACACATGACTTATGTTGATAAATGAATTTAATTATGCCTAAGTTGAACCAAGTCAGGCTTCCAGCCCATTCTCAGGAAGTTGTTTTCCCTTATCTCTCTCCAGGAATGCCCTGGAATAGATCTCTTCACAGAGATTCCCTCTTTTGAAAGGTTTACCAAGAACCCGGAAAAATGACTTGAAGTGCAAGTCTTAACAACCCTGTACGAGGAGGAATGACCCTCTTAAAATACCAAAGTAGCAGCGTAGGGATAAGTATCGATCGACTGATGAGATTCCGTTGAAAGAACCATGGTCATTCACGACCGTTAGATTGGCGAAAGAAATAAGGGCATTACATACCTTGCCTCTTTTTCTCTGTCTTCGTGAAAAATGAGGAAATCAGGATCATAGACCCCCAAAGTCCAGGAGAACATCTGGATCGTTGATTTTTCCACATCCATGAAGTAGAGGGAGAGTGCGCGACATGGGACAGATCTGAACTGTTAGATCCTAGCTCCAAAAACCCGACATTCGTTGGATCTGTTCAAAGATGCATGAGGGTTAAGCCCTCATGAATAGGAAGTTGAAAGTCTCGACGACAGGCGTGGCCATCGGGATATCGACACTTGAGAAGTCAGGAGTCATGATGACATGAGGTCCGGGATTTTCATAGTGAAAATCCTGGAATCAATATGAGTTGTCCATCATAGAAGGACACGTGGACAAGATCGGGAGCCCGTCGACATTTCAGGGATCGAAGGGATAAGTTGCAGGAGTATTTTGGCAGTGGAAACTCTGAAATCATGAGAAGTGATCAGGACCGTCCATCTTAGGAGGACGCGTGGCGGCAATCAGAGCATGCTAGCAAAGTCCCGAAAGGAAAGTCATCCATTGGGAAATCGGGAATTCTGTGGACAAGAAGTCCATACACTTTGAAGTTGCGAAGTCCGTAATCCCGACAAAGTGAAAAGCATCCATTGTAGGGCCAACTGTCATTATATCGGCATATCGGAATTTGGTAGATCATGAATCCTGAGGATGAGTACATTTCGGCAGTAGAAAGTCCAAAAACCCGACAGGAGATAAGGCTGCGGTCTTGTGAGATAGGGGTCACCTGGGCCAAGAGTTTAACCAGGAGGGATAATACATAAGGGACCACATCGGTGAATTGTCTCATCAGAAATCGTAGAATCAGGATTCTTGTTGACAAGAGTTTGGGATTTCCCATGGTGGAAACCCAAAAATAGATCTGAGTCGTCCATCTATAGAGCACACGTGGCCGCTGGTAAGCTCTTCGGCATTTCGGCACCTAGAAAATAAAAGGGCAAAGAGCCCTTGTCTTCGCGAGTCGCGAAATTCCGATCACTGAAGCCTCAAAATGGAGTGAGGTGTGATTAAGATTGAGAAAAGTTGAGATTTGATCGTGATCGTTGATCATCCCAAGAAGACCACGACCGTCGATCTTGGTTGAGGGTCGCTACCGTCCATCAAAGGGACACGTGGCTTCCGGTTGACGTTTTGGCATTTTGGCATCTGAGAAACCAAAAGGCAAGAAAACCATGCCTTCATGAGTCATGAAATCTCAATACCCGAAGTCCCATGGACCGTTGGATCCACACTCCTAAGAGTCGTTGATCTCTTATATGACTTTCCATATCGGAAGTCAGAGATTTGAATGACAAAGAGTTTTGGAGTCATTGCACTTCGAACTCCCGAGTACCGAAACCCCAAGAGGATCCATGCCGTTGGATCAGGGGAGGCTTACGGCCGTCGATCCCCCTTTGGATGGAAACTTTGGAGACATCAGAAGTTGTCGGGGAGTCTGATTGTTAAGAAATCAATGAAAAATCTTGATTTAGGTAGTGGGTATGTGACAAACTGGTATCAGAGCATGGTTACAACACTCAGCCTGATTGGGCTCATGAATGAGTTGCACATAAGCTCCATTCGATGTAATCTTATGAAGAGAAACCCCCTAACGTAACTCTCTTGTCTAGGATTGAAAAAATCGGAGACAAGAACCTGACTGTGTATGCATGTGAAAGAGTTATAAATTATGCAAATTATAAAAAATTTATTTAACTCTTGACTAATAACTAGTGTCTGTCTTTTCACTCAAGCAGACGATCAGCCGCGGGAATCTATAGATGCAGAATATGGTTACTCACCAAGAGGTGGGAGAAGGCTCCCACAACAGAGACAAAGAGTCTGATGAAAGAAGAGAAATAGGAACCCCTCCAGACCTAGCCGAAACTGTGAAGAGTATCATGGTTGAATTGCAAAGTTGTAAGGATGATAATGAAAGGATGGTGAAAGAACAAGAAAAGAAAACCGAAATTAATGCATTTTTACTGCAGAGCTTATCTGACCTACAACGACAAATGTAGCATGAACCTGAGATGCAGAATCATGGTCGTGTCAGTGGCCATACTGAGAGAAGCACATCAAGAAAGGTCCACCCCAGAGGTAAAGGAACAGTGCCAGACGATTCCACTGAGAAGGAAGCTAGTGATTCAGAAGGCTCTTCCAGTAGCAGGACCAGTTCCTATTGTCGAAGAGAACAGAAGAAGCAAAAGACTTCCAAGGGTCATAAATTTGAGGAATTTAGGAAGGCCAAACCTCCCTCCTTCGACAGTGAGATAAAGAAGGGAGAGGAAGCCGAGGCTTGGCTACTGGGACTGAAGAAATACTTCAGATTCCATGATTTTTCAGAAAATTTGAAGGCCCGAGTGGCCACTTTCAATCTAAACAGAAAGGCTTCCATATGGTGGGAAGATCTTAAGAATATGAAAGGGGTCTGTGAGGACGTGTCTTGGAAATGGTTTGAGAAGTACTTCCGGAAGAAGTATTTGTCGGAAAGATATTTTGACGAGAAGGCTAAAGAGTTTTATGAACTCAAACTGGGGAAACTCACTATAGAGGAATATGTCAATAAATTCCTCGACTTATTGAGATATGTACCCTACATCAAAGTAGAGAAGGCGAAGGCACAATGCTTCATCAGTGGGATACCTAAGGAATATCGAAACCAAATTGAATTTGACAAGCCAAAGACCTTAGAAGACACTATACAAAAGGCAACATATTGTCATGAACAATATGGACATCAGGAAGAGTCTCATGGAGACTGGAAACAGAAGAATGGTTTGAGATTTCAGAAAAAGGGGATCAAATCCTCAGGATTTAAAAACTATAAGAAGAACCCCAGAATGAACTATCCATCCCAGAGTGTATTCCAATAGAACTTTCCATCATCAGACGGGAATAAAAAGTATGGACCTATGCCAGTGAAGACTGATAACCCAAAGAGAGAACCTTTGAAATGTTGGGGTTGCGGAGAAGAGCATCTCCTAAGAGACTATCCACACCGACAATAGAACAGTCGGAAATTTTACAACATTCAGGAAGCTACCATAGTCAATGATGTGGCAAGGAGTGTGCCATAGATTTATGCAGCCTTGGATAATAACCAAGCTGACCACCAAGCTTCTGTGGTGGAAATAGAAGGTATGATTTTCAACCATCTAGTGTCTGTTTTGATTGACCCTGGTTCAAATTTGAGTTATATATCCCCTAGAGTTGTTGATAAGTGTAAACTACAGCCACAAAAGCAAACCAAGCCATGGTTGGTACAGTTAGCCACTGGCACCAAAAGAAAGGTAGTAGAGGCCATACCAGCTTGCCAGTTAATCTTGGGTGAATTCCCCACCCAAGCAACCATTAATGTATTACCTCTGGGATCATACAACATGTTGATTGGTATGGACTGGCTAGCCGCCCATAAATCCAAACTGGACTATTACCATAAAACCTTAGAATGTGTGAGCAATGAAGGAAAAAGGATAACCCTCCAAGGGATCCAAAAACTGGTCTCGGTGAGACAAATATCAACCCTACAAATGATAAAGTATTGCCGAAAGGGATGTCCCCTATATGAAATACAAGTGTCGAAAAAAATCGAAGGTGCTAAACCAAGCCCTGACGATCACCCTATCCTAAGGGAATACAGAGATGTGTTTCCGGAAGAGATACCAGGTCTACCTTTGAGAAGAGACATTGACTTCTCGATAGAACTCGCACCCGAAGCGGTGCCGGTGTCAAGGACACCCTACCAGATGAGCACACCTGAGTTAGTTGAACTGAAATTGAAATTGAAAGAGATGATGAATAAGGTTTATATTCAACCTAGCATGTCCCTGTGGGGAGCACCAGTCCTGTTTGTGAAAAAGAAGGATGGCACCCTTAGACTGTGCATAGATTACAGACAACTTAATAAAGTAACCATAAAGAACAAGTACCCCTTGCCCAGGATCGATGATCTATTCGATCAGCTGGGGGGTGCGTCTATTTTCTCAAAGATTGACTTGAGGTCGAGGTACCATCAAGTCTGAATTAAGGGTGAAGACATCCATAAAACTGCTTTCCGGACACGGTATGGTCACTATGAGTTTGTGGTAGTGACATTTGGTTTAACCAATGCCCTTGCCACTTTCATGTGCTTAATGAACAATGTACTCAGTAAATTTTTAGATAAATTTGTACTAGTTTTTATTGATGACATATTAATCTACTCTAAGAATAGGGAAGAACATGAAGAGAATCTTAGACTTGTGCTACAAGTGCTAAGAGAGCATTAGCTCTATGCTAAATTAAGCAAATGTGACTTATTTCAGAAGAAAATAAACTACTTGGGACATGTTCTATCCGAGAAAGGGGTAGTAGTAAATCCTGACAAGATCAGGTCTATCATGGTATGACCTACCCCAAAGGATGTCTCAGACATCAGATCCTTTATGGGATTAGCAGGATACTATAGGAGATTTATAAAAGGATTCTCCAGGATTGGTTGTCCAATCACTGCCCTCCATAAGAAGGGGACAAAATTCCCGTGGACACAGCAATGTGAAGAAAGATTTCAAACCTTGAAATATCTACTAACCCATGCACCCATGTTGAAAATCGCTGACCCAGAAGCTGACTTCCTTGTGTGCATAGATGCCTGTAAGGAAGGGCTCAGAGGAGTCCTTATGTAGGAAGGAAAGGTGATCTTCTATGAATCCAAAAAATTTAATGAACACGAGGTCAACTATGTGACTCATGATCTAGAACTAGCTGCCATAGTGCATGCCTTAAAAATGTGGAGGCATTACCTCTTGGGAAGAAAATTTGTACTTATGACAGATCACTATGGATTATGGTATTTGTTCGACCAATGAAAGCTCAATTCTAGACAAGCTAGATGGATGGCCCTCCTTAGCGAATTTGATTTTGAAATAAAACACATCAAAGGGAAGGAAAATAGGGTGGCCGATTCCCTTAGCAGAAGCATGAAAACAATTCACCTGGTAACAGTGAGTACCCACGAGACAGATGTCAAGAATAGAGTCAGAAATGCACAAGAAACAAATTCCTTCGCTCAGACTATGACCCGATACCTACAGCAAGAACCTACTGGAGAAAAATATGAAGGCTACCAGATGACTGAAGGAGGCCTGCTCACCTACAAAGATAGAATGTACATTCCAAATCGTGATGACTTGAAGAGGTTCATCATGGATGAACTACATAAAAGACCCTAAACTAGTCACCCAGGATACCAGAAAATGATCACTTCCACCCGGAAACAATTTTATTGGCTTGTATTGAAGAAAGACATAGCCAAATATTTGTCCAAATGCATAGAGTGCCAACAGGTTAAAGCAGAACATCGACACCCAGCAGGACTATTACACCCTTTACCCATCCCAGAATGGAAATGGGAAACCATCTCCATGGATTTTATCACTGGACTACCAACTTCAACCAAACAGAATGATGCCATTATGGTGGTGGTGGATAAACTGAGCAAGTCCACTCATTTCATCCCCATCAAATCAACCTGCAAGGTGATAGATATCTCCCAGATATTCATGAAAGAGATATTCCGACTGCATGGTATTCCGAGAGAGATAATATCTGACAGAGACACAAAATTTACTTCCAATTTTTGGAAATCACTTATGGCTAGTTTGGAGACCAAATTGTTGTTTAGCTCCACCTATCACCCTCAAACCGACGAACAAACAGAAAGAGTGAACCAGATATTAGAGGATATGTTAAGAATTCATGTAATGCATTAACCCAGGAAATGGGAAGACTACCTGCCATTGGTAGAATTTGCCTACAACAACGTCTACCAAGCATCCTTAAAGATGAGTCCTTTCGAGGTCCTCTATGGTAGACCATGTAATACTCCATTCAGTTGGAGTAATCATGTAAATAGGATTTCTTTTGGACCTGACATGTTGAAAGAAATGGAACAACAAGTGACTCAGATCAAACAAAATCTGAAGGTCGCTTAAAACTGACAGAAAAGTTATGCTGATCAAAAGAGAACTCCAAGAGAATTCAAAATGGGAGACCATGTATATCTCAGAATTAAGCCTAGAAGGAGTTCCCTAAAAATGGGAGCTTGTGCCAAAATGGCACCCTGGTATTGTGGACCCTTTGAGGTTCTAGATAGAGTGGGACCTGTAGCCTGTCGGCTAGCACTTCCTCCCACAGTAAAAGCACATAATGTTTTCCATGTTTCATTATTGAAGAAATATGTACATGATGCTAATCATATAATTGACTGGTCTATGATCCAGGTGGAACCGGAGGGAGAATTTCTACCAGAACCCCAATGCATACTAGACAGAAAGGAAACCCCAATCCGAAACAGAACCATTGCACAGGTCAAGGTGCAGTGGAAACATTTTGGCCCAGATGAGGCTACATGGGAAATGGAGGATGCCATGAGACAGACATATCCGATTTTGTTTACTTCTGTACATGCAATACATGTTGGTAGATAAGAACATCGAGGATGATGTTCCTTTTAAGGAGGAGGGAATTGTAACACCATGTTTCCCCCAGCTTGTAAATATAACTGGTTTGGCCAAGAACTATGGAAAACTCATAAATATGAATATGTGATGTAAATGGACCTTGAGGAAAAGGTCAATGAATGTGAATAACATTTTGAATTTAATGTAGGAATGTTGAGAGGGGATTTGCAGAAAAGAGACCACGATGGCGGTGGAAGGAACCTGAAAAGGTGGCGTTAAATTCCACCGAGAATTAATACCATATTTGGACTCCATTGGCCCAGAGAACCAAAAGCGGCTTGCTGGCCCCAAATTTAATGTCTCGTAGGTTGGTAGGCGGATGGCTTAGTGAGGGATGGGATGGTGAACCGCCCATCCATAGAGCTGTCAGGCCTGATCAGCGCGAGGGTAATCGTGCCACACACAACCTCGCAAGAGGATAAGGCCTATGGTAGAAGTGATTGGGGTGGCAGACATGAGGGGAACTCTAGCATTACGCAGAGTGAGTGATAGCAGAGAGGAAGGATTGCAACCTTCGCTCTTGGTCACTGGCAGATAGAGAGACGTAGTCTTGCAGCATCGTGGTCTCGGCTCGGGGGTGGCTAGTGGTAAATCCGCTGGGAGTCGCTACGCCTACGGTTGGGTGGAAATGAGTACCCCTCTTAGCAATTGCACTCATTTCTGGTGTTAATTCTGATAAGTGTTTTACATATTGCATCTTGAAATTCATATACTGACCTATATGCTCTTAGAACTGTGAACTTGTGAATGATTAGAGTGTAAGAATGTATGTGCAATGTTTTGATAAGAAATAATAGATATATGCTTATAACAAAGGAAACCACACATGACTTATGTTGATAAATGAATCTAATTATGCCTAAGTTGAACCAAGTCAGGCTTCCAACCCGTTCTCAGGAAGTTGTTTCCCCTTATCTATCTCTAGGAATGCCTCGGAATAGATCTCTTCACAGAGATTCCCTCTTTGGAAAGGTTTACCAAGAACCCGGAAAAAGGACTGGAAGTGAAAGTCTTAACAACCCTGTACGAGGAGGAACAACCCTCTTAAAATCCCGAAGTAGCAGCGTAGGGATAAGTATCGATCAACAGATGAGATTCTGTCAGAAGAACCATGGTCGTTCACGACCGTTAGATTGACAAAAGAAACAAGGGCATTACATACCTTGCCTCTTTTTCTCTGTCTTCGTGAATAACGAGAAAATCGGGATCGTAGACCCCCAAAGTCCAGGAGAACATCTGGACCGTTGATTTTTCCACATCCATGAAGTAGAGGGAGAGTGTGCGACGTGGGACAAATATGAACTGTTAGATCCTAGCTCGAAAAAACCGACAACTGTTGGATATGTTCAGAGATGTATGAGGGTTAAGCCCTCATGAATAGAAGGTTGAAAGTCCCAACGACAGGCGTGGCCATCGGGATATCGACAATCGAGAATTCGGTAGTCACGATGACATGAGGTCGGGGATTTTCATAGTGAAAATCTCGGAATCAATATGAGTCGTCCATCATAAAAGGACATGTGGACAAGATCAGGAGCCTGTCGGCATTTTGGGGATCGAAGGGATAAGTTGCAGGAGTATTTTGGCAGCAGAAACTCCGAAATCATGAGAAGTGATCAGGACCTTGCATCATAGGAGGACGCGTGACGGCAATCGGAGCATGCGGGAAAAAGTCTCGAAAGGAACGTCATCCATCAGGAATTCGGGAATCCCGTGGACAAGAAGTCCATACACTTTGAAGTTGCAAAGTCTTGAATACCGACAAAGTGAAAAGCGTCCATTGTAGGGCCAACTGTCATTATATCGGCATATCGAGATTCGGCGGATCGTGAATCCTGAGGATGAGTACATTTTGGCAGTAGAAAGTCCAAAAACCTGATAGGAGATAAGGCTGCGGTCTTGTGAGATAGGGATCATGTGGGCCAGGAGTTTAGCCAGGAGGGCTAATATGTAAGGGACCACATCGGTGAATTGGCTCATTGGGAATCGCGGAATCGGGATTCCTGTTGACAAGAGTTCTGGATTTCCCATGGTGGAAACCACGGAATAGATCTGAGCTGTCCATCGATAGAGCACATGTGACTGTTGGTAAGCGCTTCGACATTTTGGCACCCGAAAAACAAAAGGGAAAAGAACCCTTGTCTTCACGAGTCGCGAAATTCCGATCACCAAAGCCTCGAAATGGATTGAGGTGTGATTAAGATTGAGAAAATTTAGGATTTGATCGTGACCATTGATCATCCCAAGAAGACCACGAGCGTCGATCTTGGTTGAGGGTCGCCACCATCCATCAAAGGGACACGTGGTTGTCGGTTGACATTTCGGCGTTTCGGCATTCGGGAAACCAAAAGGCAAGAAAACCTTGCCTTCGCGAGTCACAAAATCCTGATACTCGAAGTCCCGTGGACCATTGGATCCATGCTCCTAAGAGCCATCGATCTCTTATACGACTTTCCATATCGAAAGTCGGAGATTTGAATGACGAAGAGTTTTGGATTCATTGCACTTCGAACTCCCGAGTACCGAAACCCCAAGAGGATCCATGCCATTGGATCAGGGGAGGCTTACGGTCGTCGATCCCCCTTTGGAGGGAAACTTTGGAACCTCGGAAGTTGTCAGGGAGTCTGATTGTTAAGAAATCAATGAAAAACCTTGTTTTAGGTAGTGGGTATGTGACAGTCCCTGAAATGGTTTTGGATGCAACTTTCAACTCAACATATAACAAAAATCGAGACTTGGATTGAGGAACCGTCGTCTTCGTTGGATTCCTAGCATAGTATTTCAGCTAGAGCACCCCTCACTCTCGGGTTCCATGCCTCAGAAGTTGCTTTACTCATTGATTTCGAGAACTAATGTTTTTTTTAGTTTGAAGCAATGCAACATTTGGATTAAGGGGTCCAATTTATGAAACCATGCCTCGGGAGAGGATGGATAATGTGGTCATCTAATCCATGCCTAAACAAGCTTGCAACATCTCATGAAACTCAAAAATGTTGCTCCATTAGTTTTTTATGCCATGAGGAGAAACTGGCCAAGAGTCCCCAGAATGGTTTGGGATACGACTTGCAAATCGACATATAACAATAATTGAGACTCAGATGGAGGAACCGTTGTCTCCATTCGATTCCTGGGATAGGATTTCAGCTAGAGCACCCCTCACTTGAGGGTCACATGCCTCGAAAGTTGTTTTTTTCATCGATTTGGGGAACTAGGTTTTTTCTCAGTAAGAAGCAATGAAACATTTGAATTTAGGGGTCTAATTTATGAAACCATACCTCAGGAGCGGATGGAAAATGTGGTCACCTAGTCCATGCCTAAACAAGCTTACAGCATCTCACGGAACTCAAAAATGATGCTAAGAGTCCCCAAAATGTTTTGAGATGTGAATTTCAACTCAACATATAAAGAAAATGGAGACTCAGATGGAGGAACCATCATCTCCATTGGATTCCTCACATAGGATTTCAGCTAGATCACCCCTCACTCCCAGGTGCCATGCCTCAGAAGTTGCTTTTTTCAATGATTTGGAGAACTAGTGTTTTTCTCAGTTTGAAGCAATGCAACATTTTGATTTAGGAGTCTAATTTATGAAACCATGCCTCGAGAGCAGATGGACGATGTGGTAACCTATTCCATGCCTAACCAATCTTGTAGCATCTCACGAAACTCAAAAATGTTTCTTTGTTAGGTTTTTATGCCATGAGGAGGAATTGGCCAAGAGTTCCCAAACTGGTTTAGGATGTTACTTGCAACTGGGCATAAAAAAACAACTAAGACTCATATTGAGGAACCGTCGACTTCAATGGATTTATGGGATAGGATTTCATCTAGAGAACCCCTCACTCTTGGGTGCCATGGCTCAGAAGTTGCTTTACTCATTGATTTTGAGAATTAGTGCTTGGCTCAGTTTGAAGCAATGCAACATTTGGATTAAGGGGTACAATTTATGAAACCATACCTTGATATTGGATGGATAATGTGGTCACCTATTCCATGCCTAAACAAGCTTGCAAAATCTCACAAAACTCAAAAATGATGCTCTATTAGGCATTTATGCCTTGAGGAGGAATTGGCCAAGAGTCCCTGAAATGGTTTGGTATGCGACTTACAACTGGGCATATCATGAAAAAAAAGACTCTAATTGAGAAAATGTCCTCTCCATTGGATTCTTGGAATACGATTTTAGCTAGAGCACCCCTCACTCCCAGGTCTAATCCCTCGAAAGTTATTTTTTTCATCGATTTTGAGAACTAGGGTTTTGCTTAGTTTGATGCAATGCAACATTTGGATTTAGGGGTCTAATTTATGAAACCGTTCCTTGGGAGCAGATGAAAAATGTGGTCACAGATTCCATGCCTAAACAAGCTCACAGCATCTCAAGGAACTCAGAAATGTTGTCCTGTTAGGTTTTTATGCCCTGAGGAGGAATTGGCCAAGAGTCTCCAAAATGGTTTGGGATGTGACTTACAAATGGGCATATAATGAAAAACGAGACTCGGATTGAGAAACCTTCATCTTTGTTGGATTCCTGGCATAGGATTTTACCTAGAGAACCCCTCAGTCTTGAGTCCAATTCCTCAAAAGTTTTTTTTTCATCGATTTCGAGAACTAGTGTTTTTCTCAGTTTGAAGCAATGCAACAATTGGATTTAGGGGTCCAATTTATGAAACCATGCCTCGGAAGAGGATGTAAAATTTGGTCACCTATTCCATTCCTAAACAAGCTTGCATCATCTCATGGAACTCAAATATGTTGCTCCATTAGGATTTTATGCCCTAAAGAGGAATTGGCCATGAGTCCCCGAAATGGTTTGAGATGTGACTTGCAACTGGGAATATAACGAAAACTGAGACTCAGATTGAGGAACCATCATCTCTGTTGGATTCCTAGCAGAGGATATCATCTAGAGCACCCCTCACTTCCAGGTCCAATCCCTCAAAAGTTGTTTTTTTCATCGATTCCAAGAACTAGTGTTTTGCTCAATTTGAAGCAATGCATCATTTGGATTTGGATTTAGGGGTCCAATTTATGAAACCCTGCCTTGGGAGCATATTGACAATTTGGTCACATAGTCCATGCCTAAACAATCTTGCATCATCTCACATAGCTCAAAAATGTTGCTCTGTTAGGTTTTATTGCCTTGAGGAGGAATTGTCCAAGAGTCCCTAAAATGGTTTGGGATGAGACTTACAACTTGGAATAAAAAGAAAACTGAGACTTGGATTGAGGAACCATCAAATCCGATGGATTACTGGGATAATATTTCATCTAGAGCACCTCTCACTCTTGGGTGTCATGCCTCAGAAGTTTCTTTACTTGTCGATTTCGATAATTAGTGTTTTGCTCAGTTTGAAGCAATGAAACATTTGGAATAAGGGGTATGTTAGCACTAAGAGTCATCCTCAGATTGCGAGAGGATAATCCCAGTACCCATCAAAATATTTGGTGGATGTTGGTTTTATGAGTGGACATCAAATGGATGGAACTCAATACACGAATGATTTTAACACAGAAACTGAACAAGCAATGCATAAGGAAGTGAGGGCCTCATTAACTTCAGTCATTGCTTTGAGTTTAAGTGTGAGTAGAAGGAAGACTTAGTGAAAGAGGTGAACAAGACTACTATGGGCATCCGTCTTTCAAGTAGCTTGGTAAAGAAAAATTTTGGCTCAAGAGAACTCTTGAACTCAAGTTTCATACACTAAATTATGTCACAGCAGCATAATAATCAAACCTACGTTATCATGTAACTACAAAAACTCGACTGAATCCTCCATGCCCAAGCCTTTCAGCATAAGGGGAAATAAGGTAACAAGGAAGTTGACTAAAACTGGTCACAACACTACTGTAATCAAACCGACATTACAATAGAACCAAAACCCTCGACTGGATCCTCCATGCCCGAATGTTTCAACAGAGTTTAAACAAAGAGATGAAATAAGATGACTTCTATGAATGTGAAAGTCTCAAATTTGATACATAACCACAGAACAGTTATTACATCAAAATATTACAAAAATAGGGAGCTTTGCTTAACTAGTTGATGACCTTAACAAAATCTTGAACTGATCTATTTATACTCAGATCACTCCACAACTACCAGGGGTGTGATATGGCCATTCCATTCAAATCCTTTTGTCTGTGCCTTCTTCTGTCAGACTGAGCATGTATCCTCCTACCAAACACAAACTCATCTCAACATGGGCCTGCAGGAAAAAATGTCCATGGGAGTACCTTGGGCGGACAGTTCCGTATCCACGGCCAGACCCTCCATGCTTTCTAATTATTGGGTGATTCCAGGTTTCAACCACTAGTCCTTTCTTTTATTAATTGAACCCTCATAATCAAGGAAAGGATTAATGCCTAGGGGGTGACCACGCACTACTCTTGGATGGGACATCTTATAAGCACGTGATTATAGGGCCATCGAAAGAAGTTTGAACTCACACTTCTTTTGAGCCCACAATCCACCACCTTCCGCCACGTAGCTGTTTTTCTTTACCACGGTTTCAATTGAGGGATCGCTTAAGAATTTTATCGTTCGAGCATGTTGTGTCCCCACAATGAAACGTGGTTGTTGATCTGGTCACAATATGTGATCTAGGCACTCCTGTTGAATCTAGCACCACCGCTAAGGTTTATTCACCTGCCAATTCTAGTATACATTAAAAACCATGCATGGAGGTGGCGCTAATATTGGCACTTGAACAATAACACCTCCCAGACAATGATCTCCTACAACTGACGGGGCAACTTGACGTCACTATGCTGACATGTCACGGACGGAGGGGTGACATGTGTCACTCAAAAATGAGTTTGAATATATGTTTAAAAATGATTGAAATGAGTGCCATGTGTCAACGCTAAATGGATTCCACGTGCCTCTAACAGATGGATGCCAAGTGTCATGTCTAATGAGAGTGCCACATATCTGAACTCATGACTGCCATGTACTTTGGCACTTCAGAGCTCGGGGGTGGTATGTATGTAGAGTTGGAGCTTCAAAGCTAATCACGACCATTGATCTAAGGAGGACACATGACACTTAATATTTAACTCTGGGAGAAAGCACTTAGGATGAAGTCAAGGTTGGAGATGCTAAAACTCCTGAAGCTCAGATTCCCAAAGTAAACATTGATCGTCCGATCCGGAGGGACACGTGGCGCTTGATATTTAACTCCAGGAGAAATCACTCCAGCTGAAGTTGGGGTTGGAGATGATAAAACTCCCGACGCCCAGATTCTTGAAGTAAATATTGACCGTACGATTTGGAGGGATGTGTGGCGGTTGATCTTTAACTCTGGGAGAAAGCACTCTAGATGAAGTTGGGGTTGGAGATGTTGAAACTCAAGCAGATGCTCAGTAGGGTTGTCATCTCTATGTTCTCCAAATGTTGGCAAAATATCACCCCACTCATCCATAGTAGGAACAACATTTGGAAAACCAAGAACAACAGAGAAATTAAAAGGAGAAAACCTCTGAGCCAAGATGGATTCCATCTGAAAATATGACTTCTTAAACTAGTGGGGTCGCCACTAGATTCTTTAATCATGGAGTCTCCAGGTGAATTCTATGCAGTCTGAATGTGTTTGGTATTTGTTCATAATTGAAGATTAGATCTGATCGTTGTCATTCTCTCAGGGAAGATATCTTCACTTCCGTCCCCAGAAATGGAACCATTAATGTTAGCACTAAGATTCATCCTCATATTGCGAGAGGATAAGCCCAGTACCCATTAGAATATTTGGTGGTTGTTGGTTTTATGAGTGGAGGTCAAATGGATAGAAATCAATACAAGAATGATTTTAACACAAAAAATGGAAAAGAAATGCATAAGGAAGTGACGACCTCATTAAATTCAGTCAGTGATTTGAGTTTAAGTGTGACCAGAAGAAAGACTTAGTGAGAGAGGTGAACAAGACTTCTATGGGCATCCGGCTTTCAAGCAACTTGGTGAATAAAAACTCAGGCTCAAGAGCACTCTTGAAATCAAGTTTCAGACACTGAAATATGTCACAGCAACACAATAATCAAACCTACATTATCATGAAACTATAACAACTCGACTGGATCCTCCATGCCCGAGCCTTTCAACATAAGGGGAAATAAGGTAACAAGGAATATGACTAAAAATAGTCACAACACTACTGTAATCAAACCTACATTACAATAGAACCACAACCCTCAACTAGATCCTCCATGCCTGAGTGTTTCAACACAGTTTAAACAAAGAGATGAAAGAAGATGACTTCTATTAATGCGAAAGTCTCAAATTTGATACATAACCATAGAACAGTTCTGGCATCAAAATATTACAAAAAATAGGGAGCTCTGCTCAATAAGTTGATGACCTTAACAAAATCTTGAACTGATCTATTTATACTCAAATCAGTCCACAACTGCCAGGGGTGGGATTTGGCCATTCCATTCAAATCCTTTTGTCTTTTCCTTCTTTTGTCAGACTGAGCGTGTATCCTCCTGTCAGATGAAAACTCAGCTCAACATGGGCCTGCAGGAAAAACTGTCCATGGGGGTACATCGGGCTAAAAGTTTCATCTCCATAGCAAGACCCTCCATGCTTTCTAATTACTAGCTGATTCGAGGTTTCAACCACCAGTCCTTTCTTTTATTAATTGAACCCTTGAAATTAGGGTGAGGCTTAATGCCTAAGGGGCGGCCACGCGCTTCTCTTGGATGAGATGTATTATAAGCATGTGATTGTGAGGCTGTCGAAAGAAGTTTGAACTCACACCACTTTTGAGCCCACAATCCACCACCTTCCGCCGCGTAGCTCTTTTTCTTTACCATGGTTTCAATTGAGGGACCTCTCAAGAATTTTATTGTTTGAGCATGTTTTGTCCCTTAAATGAAACATGGCCATTGATCCGGTCGTGATCTGTGATCTGAGCACTCATGTTGAATCTAACACCATCGTTAAGGTTTATCTACTTGCCAATTCTAGGATCCATTAAAAACCGCACATGGAGGTGGCGCTAATTTTGGCACTTGAACAATAACATCTCCTGGAGGATGATCTCCTGTAGCTGATGGGGTGACCTGAAGTCACTATGTTAACATGTCGTGGATGGAGGGGTAACATGTGTCACTCGAAAATGAGTTTGAAGATATGTCTAAAAATGATTGAAATGAGTTCCATGTGTCAGCGCTAATTGGATGCCACGTGCCTCTAACATATGGGTGCCAAGTGTCATGTCTGATTAGAGCACCACATATTTGAACTGATGACTGCCATGTAATTTAGAACTTCATAGCTCGGGGGCAGTCTGCATGTAGAGCTGGAGCTCCGAAGCGAATGATGACTGTCGATATGAGGAGGACACTCAACACTTGATCTTTAACTGTGGGAGAAAGCACTCAGGATGAAGTCATGGTTGGAGATGATGAAACTCCCAAAGCTCAGATTCCCGAAGTAAATATTGACCATCCGATCTGGAAGGTTTCGTGGCACTTGATCTTTAACTCTAGGAGAAAGCACTCTAAATGAAGTCAGGGATGGAGATACTGAAACTCTCGAATCCCGGATTCCCAAAGTAAATATTGACCACCTGATCTGGAGGGACACATGGCACTTGATATTTAACTCTGGGAGAAAGCACTCCGGATGAAGTTGGGGCTGGAGATGTTGAAACTCTCGAAGCCTAGATTCCCAAAGAAAACGACGAATGTCAATCTGATGAGGACACGTGATGCTTGATCTTCAACTTCAGGGCTTCCACCTGGTATTTAAACCTTGCGCAAGTCTAACGTTCCGAAATATCGAGAGCCACTGATCTAAAATTTTTCTGGGATATCTGCCGTAAAAAATTGAACCCGACTGTTGATTGTATTTTAAGCTCGAAATGAGTTTCTTTTGAATGTTGCGTTTGGAAACTTATGTGCAACAAAGGAATTGGTCATCCTACGACCCTTTTACAATTATATGTGATAACAAGGTACAATTTATTAAATTATCCCTCGTGAGTGGATCGATAATGTGGTCACCTATTCCATGCCTAAACAAGCTTGCAACATCTCATGGAACTCAAAAATGATGACCGGTTAGGATTTTATGCCCTGAGGAGGAATTAGAAAAGAGTCCCCGAAATGGTTTGGGATGTGACTTGCAACTGGGCATAAAACAAAAACTGAGGCTCGGATTGATGAACCTTCATCTCCATTGGATTCCCGCCATAGGATTTTAGCTAGAGCACCCCTCACTCTTGGGTCCAATCCCTCAGGAATTGTTTTTTTCATCGATTTCGAGAACTAGTGTTTTGCTCAGTTTGAAGGAATGAAACATTTGGATTTAGGGGTCCAATTTATGAAATCATTCCTTGGGAGTGGATGGATGATGTGGTCACCTATTCCATTCCTAAACAATCTTTCATCATGTCATGAAACTCAAAAATGTTTCTCTGTTAGGATTTTATGCCCTGAGGAGGAATTGGCCAAGAGTCCCTGAAATGGTTTGGGATGGGACTTGCAACTGGGTATAAAATGAAAAAAGAGACTCAAATTAAGGAACCATTGACTCTGATGGACTACTAGGATATGATTTAAGCTAGAGCACCCCTCATTCTCGGGTTCCATGCCACGGAAGTTGCTTTACTCATTGATTTTCAGAACTAGTGTTTTGTTCATCTTCAAGCAATGCAACATTTGGATTTAGGGGTCCAATTTATGAAACCGTACCTTAGGAGAGGATGGAAAATGTGGTCACCTATTCCATTCCTAAAAAATCTTTCATCATCTCATGGAACTCAAAAATGTTGCTCCGTTAGGTTTTTATTCCCTGAGGATGAATTGACCAGGAGTCCCCAAAATGGTTTGGGATGCGACTTGCAATTGAGCATATAAGGAAAATCGAGACTCACATTGAGGAACTGTCATCTCCATTAGATTCCTGGCATAGGATTTACGCTAGAGCACCCCTCACTCCTAGGTCCAATCCCTCAGAAGTTGTTTTTTTCATTGATTTCGAGAACTAGTGTTTTTCTCAGTTTGAAGCAATGCAACATTTGGATTTAGGGGTCCAATTTATGAAACCATGCCTCAAGAGTGAATGGAAAATGTTTTCACGTATTCCATTCCTAAAAAATCTTGCAACATCTCACGGAACTAAAAAATGTTGCTCTGTTAGGATTTTATGCCCTGAGGAGGAATTGGCCAAGAGTCCTCGAAATGGTTTGGGATGAGACTTGCAACTGGGAATAAAATGAAAAATGAGACTCAAATTGAGGAACTGTCGAATCCAATGGATTACTAGGATAAGATTTCTACTAGAGTACCCCTCACTCTTGGGTTCCATGCCTCAGAAAATTCTTTACTCATTGATTTTAAGAACTAGTGTTTTGCTCAGTTTGAATCAATGCAACATTTGGATTAAGGGGTCCAATTTATGAAACTATGCCTCGAGAGAGGATGGAAAAAGTGGTCACCTATTCCATTCCTAAACAATCTTTCAGCATCTCACGGAACTAAAAAATGTTGCTCTGTTAGGTTTTTATGCCCTAAAGAGGAATTGGCCAAGAGTCCCTGAAATGGTTTGGGAAGAAACTTGCAACTAGGAATATAAAAAAAAATGTGACTTGAATTGAGGAACCATCATCTCCATTGGATTATTGACATAGGATTTCAGCTAGAGCACCCCTCTCTCCTAGGTCCAATCCCTCAGAAGTTGTTTTTCTCATCGATTTTGAGAACTAAGGTTTTACTCAGTTTGAAGCAATGCAACATTTGGATTTAGGGGTCCAATTTAGGAAACCGTGCTTTGGGAGAGGATGGAAAATGTGGTCACATAGTCCATGCCTAAAAAATCTTGCATCATCTCATGGAGCTCAAAAATGCTGCTACGTTATGTTTTTATTCCCTGAGGAGGAATTGGCCAAGAGTCCCCGAAATGGTTTGGGATGCGACTTGCAACTAGTTATATAACAAAAATAGAGACTCAGATTGAGGAACCATTGAATCTGATGGATTACTGGGATAGGATTTTAGCTAGAGCACCCTTCACTCCCAGCTTACATTCCTCATAAGTTGCTTTACTCATTGATTTCGAGAACTAGTGTTTTGCTCAGTTTGAAGCAATGAAACATTTGGATTAAGGGGTCCAATTTATGAAACCGTGCCTTGAGAGAGGATGGACAATGTGGTCACCTATTCCTTGACTAAAAAGGCTTTCATCATCTCATGGAACTCAAAACTTTTTCTCTGTTAGGTTTTTATGCCCCGAGGAGGAATTGGCCAAGAGTCCCCGAAATAGTTTGGGATAGGACTTGCAACTAGGCATATAATGAAAAATGAGACTTAGATTGAGGAACCATCATTTTCATTGGATTCCTAGAATAGAATTTCAACTAGAACACCCCTCACTGTCAGGTCCAATACCTCAGAAGTTGTTTTTTTCATCAATTTTGAGAACTAGTTTTTGCTCAGTTTGAAGCAATGCAACATTTGGATTTAAGGGTCCAATTTACGAAACCATACCTCGGGAGCGGATGGAAAATGTGGTCACATATTCCATTCCTAAACAAACTTTCAAAATCTCATGGAACTCAAAAATGTTGCTCCGTTAGGTTTTTATGCCCTGAGGAGGAAACGACCAAGAGTCCCTGAAATGGTTTGGGATGCGACTTGCAACTAGGCATATAAAAAAAATAGAGACTCAAATTGAGGAACTATCATCTTTGTTGGATTCCTGGCATAGGATTTAAGCTAGATCACCCCTCACTCTCAGGTCCAATCCCTCGAAAGTTGTTTTTTTCATCGACTTTGAGAACTAGTGTTTTGCTCAGTTTGAAGCAATGCAACATTTGGATTTAGGGGTCCAATTTATGAAACCATGCCTCAGGAGTGAATGGGAAATGTGGTCACCTAGTCCGTGCCTAAACAAGCTTGCAACATCTCACAGAACTCAAAAATGATGCTTCGTTAGGCTTTTATGCCCTGAGGAGAAATTGACCAAGAGTCCCCAAAATGGTTTGGGATTAGACTTGCAACTAGGCATAAAATGAAAAATGAGACTCTTATTGAGGAACTGTCGACTTTGATGGATTACTGGGATAGGATTTCATCTAGATCACCTTTCACTCTTAGGTGCCATGCCTCAAAAGTTTCTTTACTCATTGATTTCGAGAACTAGTGTTTTTCTCAGTTTGAAGGAATGCAACATTTGGATTAAGGGGTCCAATTTATGAAACCATGCCTTAGGAGCAGATGGAATATGTGTTCATGTAGTCCATGCCTAAACAAGCTTGTAACATCACACAAAACTCAAAAATACTGCTCCATTAGGTTTTTATGCCCTGAGGAGGAATTAGCCAAGAGTCCCCGAAATGGTTTGGGATGCAGCTTGCAACTGAGCATATAAACAAAAACGAGGCTCAGATTGAGGAACCATCATCTACATTGGATTTCTAGCATAGGATTTCAGCTAGATCACCCCTCTCTCCAAGGTCCAATCCCTTAGAAGTTTTTATCGATTTTGAGAACTAGGGTTTTGCTTAGTTTGAAGCAATGAAACATTTGGATCTAGGGGTCCAATTTATGAAACTGTCCCTTGGGAAAGGATGAATAATGTGGTCACCTATTCCATTCCTAAACAAGCTTGCAACATCTCACGAAACTCAAAAGTGTTGCTCCGTTAGGCTTTTATGCCTTGAGGAGGAATTGGCCAAGAGTCCCCAAAATGGTTTGGGATGCGACTTGCAACTGTACATATAATGAATATTGAAACTCATATTGAGGAACCATCATATTCATTGGATTTCTGACATAGTATTTCAGCTAGAGCACCCCTCTCTCTTGGGTCCAATCCCTTGGAATTTGTTTTTTTCATCAATTTTGAGAACTAGGGTTTTTCTCAGTTTGAAGCAATGCAACATTTGTGTAGTAAAGGTCGAGAGGAGTAGTGGGTCATGGACCATGATGAGAATCCTTTGGAATTAATCACTGTCTTCACTTTTCATTTTCTATAGAAAGAGAAAGAAATCATCTATGTATGTGTTGATGGTGTTGATATTGCACCAAGTCTGCACTTCCTGCCAAATGTCCTTGGTAGTCAAGATATAATGAAATGGGTTTATGTCACAGGGTCTCAACTTTGAGAACATGTGATAGAGAACATGTTTGGTGACATGACATAGTACCAAATTATTTGGATGACATTTAATTATTTTTCTCACCATAGGTGTTGTGCCACAAGGGTACTTGACAACATAAAAGAATCAATTGGTTTTCTGTGTGACCAACTATTAGAAAAATAGTCATTTGTACAAGCTCATGGTATATGGCATCCTTTGATTTTGCATCATGGATCGTAAATTACTTAGAATTTTATGGGAGAGCCATCATGAAATACTTATAATATTCTCAATCTTGCGACATCTATCAAGGAACTAGGAAACCATCCTGTAGGGATGAAATGTTGTTACACCTGGTAGTTGTGCTACAACCATTAGAAAAATGGGTAGTAACATTAACAACCCAAGGTGCTCAATTTAGATAACAACAGTAATATAGATGCATGATGAATAAATCTCAATAAGAATCTTAGTATCTCATGTTGGAAATAACAATCTAAGGAACTTACACTCTCCAAACTAGGTCTAATATGTACATATAAACAACCTCTTCACTATTGCTTATGGTGGTTCAAACCTATATTCAACTTACCTATCATATGTGTTGGTAAAGTGCATGATTAGGTGTCATTTAATGGGCCAGGATATGTTTATATCAATGTTTATCCCATAGTTGGGCACTTCATTTGGGGAAACAAGACAGAATTGACTCAAGGGTGAGTCAACAATTTGTGGAACAAGCTTGTTGGTCCCTTCATTTTGATGGAGTGCATGTTGATACATACTCAACATACAAATAAACTTGGGTTGCATCACACATAATAAAGACTGTAAATTCAATAAAGAGTATGATAGATGGTCATAGCCATGAAACATGATTTTATGCATGAATTTAGGTGGTTAAAGAAGTAGAGTGTTGTAAGGTGGCTAAATAGACTTGCGAGAGCTTACAGAAGTCTGTTATGATGCTTGGTTTGGATTTTATTCCCTTGAACCAAATTGGCCACATGTCCTTGAATGATTTGAGGAGGCAAGTTGCAACTCATGATAAAAATCAAATCAGGACTTGGATGCACGAACCGTCAGTTGCATTGGATTCGGAGAACTGAGTTTTATCTAGTGGGGCCCCTATGATATCATTTTTTCTACCTATAAACCATTTGTTGCAGTATCTCCAGCACTAGGGTTTTGTTCAGTGCGACATAGTGTAATTTATGAAGATGAGGTCGATTTTCAAGAACACTCTTTCGGGTGTTTTTGGCTAGTGTAATCATGTAGTACTTGGCCAAATATACTTATGGAAGTTGACACAACTCTATTATGCTGCTCGATTTGGATTTTATGCCCCCAGACCAAATTGACCACATGTCCCTAAATGGCTTGAGGAGGCTAGTTGCAACTTGCAATAAAACTCAAAATGAGACTCAGATGCACGAACCGTCAATTGCATTGAATTCAAAGCACCGAGTTTCAACAAGTGGGGCCCATACACTATCATTCTATTGACCAAAAAACCATTTGTTGGAGTATATCTGGAACTAGGGTTTTGGTCAATGAGGCATATTGCAATTTTTGAAGATGAGGTCGATTTTCAAGAACACTTTGTCGGGCATTTTTGGCTAGTGTAGTCACCTTGGGCATGGCCAAACAGAGTTGTGGGAGATTATGAAACTTCATTATGCTGCTCAGTTTGGATTTTATGCCCCAAACCAAATTGGCCACATGTCCTTGAATGGATTGAGGAGGTGAGTGGCAACTATCAATAAAAATGGAATGAATTTAGGTGGCTAAAGAAGTAGAGTGGTTTCAGGTTTCTAAATAGACTTGTGGGAGATTACGAAAGTCTATTATGCTACTTAGTTTGGATTTTATGCCACTAGACCAAATTGGCCACATATCCCTGAGTGGCTTGAGGAGGCGAGTTTCAACTCGCAATAAATCTCAAAACAGGACTCGGATGCACAAATCGTCAGTTGCATTAGATTAAGAGCATCAGTTTTCAGCTAGGGGGGGCCCTACACTATCATTTTGTCGACTGAAAAACCATTTGTTGGAGTATCTCCGGCATTAGGGTTTTGGTCAATGAGGCATAGCGCAATTTCTGAAGATGAGTTCGATTTTCAAGAACACTATGTTGGGCATTTTTGGCTAGTGTAGTTGCATGGACCTTGTCCAAACAGACTTGTGGGAGCTTACAAAACTTTTTTATGCTTCTCGTTTTGGATTTTATGCCCCTAAACGAAATTGGCCACATGTCCTTGAATTGCTTGAGGAGGCAAGTTGCAACTATAGATAAAACTCAAACTAGGACTTGGATGCATGAACCATCAGTTGCATTGGATCCGGAGCACCTAGTTTCAACTATTGGGGCTCCTATCTTATCATTCCATCGACTAGAAAATAATTTTTTGGAGTATCTTCAACACTAGGGTTTTGGTCAATGAGGCATAGTGCAATTTTTGAAGAGGAGGTCGATTTTCAAGAACATTATGCCAGGTCTTTTTGGCTCATGTAGTCACGCGAGCCTTGGAAAAACATACTTGCGGGAGCTTAAAAAATTCCGTTATGCTACTTGGTTTGGACTTTATGCCCCCAAACCAAATTGACCACATGTCCCTAAATGGATTGAGGAGGCGAGTTGCAACTCATGATAAAACTCAAACCGATACTCAGATGCCCGAACTGTTAGTTACATTGGATTAATATCACATTGTTTCTGCTAGTGGGGCCCCTACACTATCATTCCATTGATCGGAAAACCATTTGTTGGAGTATCTTTGGCACTAGAGTTTTGGTCAATGAGGCATAATGCAATTTCTAAATATGAGGTCGATTTTCAGGAACACTCTGTCGAGCATTTTTTGCTAGTGTAGTTGCAAGGGCCTTGGCCAAACAGACTTGTTGGAGCTTAGAAAACTCCATTATGCTACTCATTTTGGATTTTATGCCCCCAGACTAAATTGACCACATGTCCTTGGTCCTTTTGATATAAATAATCTTCCATATGCATCTTCCATAACTGGTAGTTTTGGCTGTTAAATTTCTCAACCCTAAAATTTCCATCTTCTGCCATTACTCCCACTCGAACCAAGAATCTTCTTTTCCTGCAAGTTACCTTTCGCTATGATACCGGTTGTTATAAAAACAAGATCACAGAGCAGTAAAATAAAAACATACGCAGAAATAAAACACAGAAGATACATAATACAATAGAGACACAGATATACGTGGCTCACCCAATGTGGTATACGCCGACCAGAGAAATTGCCAGGTCCTTCCTTTATTAGTATCCAACAAATGAAGGGATACAACCTACAAAAGACCTGTTGTAACTTCCTCTTCTTTCTCTCACAGTCTCCTCTCCCATAATACAATATTCACTCACATCCACAACCACAATACAATTCCTCATAAAAGAGGGTTGTATTCTCGGGAAAAAACCCTAACATAACTTCGATAGTCAGATCTGAGAACTTATAATGAATGGTCCATATTGACTATGAAATAACAATATTTTACAAGGAAAAGTTTCCAAAAACTTCTCTTCAGGGATGTTGCCCTTGAACCCCCTCTAGGGTGGGGATCCAAAAAGTGTCGCCACCCCCTAGATCAAACTGTCCAGGGGGGGGATCCCCCCCACACCCCCCCCATTGTTAGGATATGGGGTCCAAACATGGTTGAAACAAGACCTTTGAATCACGCTCTAGAACCAACATTAGGGGCCTAGTGATATGAGAGAAACCGAACATAAACCTACAGAATAAGTTGGCAAGGCCCAAGAAGATAAAGAGATTTTTTAAAGTTGTGACGGCTAGTCAATCATGAATGAATTGGATCTTGGTTGGGTCCACATGCACCCCATGTTCATCCATTATGTATTCCAAGTATTGGATTCTCTACATGCCAAATCAACATTTCTGCATATTCACGTATAAATTATGTTGTCATAGGGTGCTCAAGACCTGTTAAATGTGTTTCAAATGTTCTACCTAGGTTCAAATCAATATGAGGATTTTGTTGTTGATTAATTGGGTTGGTTTTCATTGATGTCAACCCTTGAAGAAAGTTCAATATTGAATTCTAGTAGCACAATGGTTTGGATAATGGACCCAAGTTTGTTTGATGGATAATGGTATTATTTTTGATATATTTGTAGGTAATACTATTCTAGATGGATAGTACATGTCATGTCATTTCCGGTGGTATGTGGAACGTCACATACCTCCTCACAGTTAGAGATTTGTGGCCATGTGAAGTTGGAGAACCCTCATGAGTCGTCTAGAAGCCCCAAAAGGTCAACATAGTCAAAGTGGTTGCAAAGAAGAAATTATTTAAATAATAAAGTGAAGTGATGAGTGTACTATAATTCAAACTCGATAGGAAAGAAATTATTTAAATAATAAAGTTAATGGGTAAATTACCAAGTAGACAATTGGTTTAAGAGCGGGTTCCTTCATGAAATAGTTTAACCACTAGAAGGAGATCATGGATTATTCTGAGAATGGAGTACCACTTTTTAATGGTCAGAATGGTTTAAAGTATGAATATGAAGTGGAAGGAAAAAAGTTTTTTTACAAACACAGGGGTATTATATTTGGCTATCAGTCGTTACAGGATATGATAGTTCAAAAAGGGAAAAGACTGTAGCCAAGAAGGAATTGAATAAGAATAAAAAAATAGCAATGGAGTTCATATGGGAAGGATTACCTAATCTGGTAAGAGAAAAGGTTGGTAAATTTTCATCAGCCAAAGAAATTTGGGATAAGTTACATGACATATTCTTCACCCATCGTAGATTCAAAAAATTCCAAAGAAGATGCAAGTACACATCAACAAGAAATATGTTCACCATGTCAAACAGATTCAGAAGATGATGTAAATTCTAACCTTGTACAATATCTACTGCAAATTGATATTCAGAAAAGAACAGAAAAGATACAATGGCAAATACAAACATTACTCAGAGATTTTTCACCTGGAAACCCAAACCAGGAAAACCAGCATATATTATATTCATACACTGTGTTACATTGTTTACAATACAATATACATATAGGAGCTAGTGGCATCCAAAACCCTAACCCAATGACCTGGATTAGTCCAAAACCCTAATTCCTTAACCGGAAATAGAAAACCATCGGCAAAAAACCATGTGCCGAAAGACCACCTAATATCATGTGGTCCCGGAAATATGTCGTCTCGAAAATATGTTGTCTTGGAAATATGTCGGCCCAGCGAAAATATGTCGGCTCGGCCCGACGAAAATATGTCAGCAAAGAATATAACACATACCCAACATTCTCCCACTTTTTTTTTTCTTTGCACACGGGAGGTTACAGGGTTACATAGTCAACAATCCAGGGCAACAATGCCCATGGATCCTCTACACCAAGAGAAATTCTCAGTGCTCACAGATTTTGTTAATGAATCTGCAACATTCTTCAAAGTGTCCACCTTCATCAGTGATACTTTCTTTTCTTCAATCATGTCTCTCACAAAGTGATATTGAACATCAATGTGCTTTGTCTTTGAATGATAAGTAGGGTTCTTCGCCAAAAAAATTGCACTCTGACTGTCACACTCTATCCTTATAGCTTCTTGTACCAACTCAATACCTGAACACAATCTTTGTAACCATACTGCTTCCTTACTTGCATGAGTGGCTACCATGTATTCAGATTCTGTAGTTGAAAGTTCCACTATAGCCTGTCTTTTGCTCATCCAACTTATTGCTCCTCCAAATAGGTTAAACACATACCCGCTTGTAGATCTCCTACGATCCAAATCTCTAGCCTAGTCTGCATCCACAAAGCCATGTATATCAACCACTCTATCCAATCCTGGTCTTCCTTCATAGCACAATCCATAGCTAGCAGTGCCACGCAAATACCTGAAAACTCTTTTTACTGCTGTCCAATGCTCCTTCCTTGGTTTTGACATATACCTGCTCAAAACTCCCACTGCATGTGCAATGTC
>ML791331.1:302923-323365 GCA_009831015.1 Picea engelmannii
TGATTTCAAGAAGAACCAAAGGAATCACATGTATTAGAAGTGAAGATGATTTTCAGATATCTCAAAGGAAAAAAAGAGTTTGGATTATGGTATTCAAAAGGAAATGATATATCACTTATTTCCTACACAGATGCAGATTTGACAAGTTGCATTGATGACCGACGAAGCACCAGTGGAGAAACGTTCTACTAAGGTGAGTTTTTAGTATCATGTCTAAGAAAGAAACAATCATCAATATCCTTATCTACAACCAAAGTAGGGCATATTTCAACAAAAACATATTGTACACAAGTTCTATGGATGAAACAAACTCTAACTGATATACAGGTTGAGTATGATGAGCCCATTCCAATCTATTGTGATAATACAAGCGCCAGCAGTCTCTCAAAGAACCTGGTGATGCACTCCAAGACAAAGCACATTCCAATCAAGTATCACTTTCTACGGGAACAAGTTGCAAAGAAGAACATCAGAGTTGATTATGTGGAAATAAAAGAACAAGTGGAAGACATCTTTACAAAACCGCTTCCACGGGAAGCCTTTGAGTATCTTCACCAGAGACTCGAAGTAATTTCTACTCCAAAATGAATGTTTTTGAATGCTTATCTTATATTTCTTAGATTACAGAATGAAGCACCATAAAGAGGACAGTTCATATTGGGAGATCAGTTTCAAGAAGAGTTCAGTTAGGGGGAGTATCCCCAAGGATAGTTCAGTTAGGGGGAGAAACCCAGGATGGAAATATACCTTTTCCATTGATGACAAAGGGGGAGAGATTTATCAAATGAAGAGCACATAGGCATGGTTCCAGGGGGAGCGATGGTCATAGGGGGAGCATGAGTGACATGACTTCGGTATTACATTAGAGTATTTCCATCAATGCAAAAGGGGGATATTTTTTATTAATTCGGTTGGTTGTCATTGATGTCAACCCTAGAAGAAAGTCTGATAGTGAATTCTGGTAGCACAATGGTTTGGGTAATGGACCCAAGTTTGTTTGATGGATAATGGTATGAGTTTTGATATATTTACAGGTAATAATATTATATATGGATACTGCATGTCGTGCCATTTCCGTTGGTATGTGGAACTTCACATAACTCCTCACGGTTAGAGAGTTCAGGCCATGTGAAGTTGGAGAACCCTCATGAGTCATCTAGAAGCCCCAAAAGGTCAACATAGTCCAAGTGGTTGCAAAGGAAAAAATTATTTAAATAATAAAATGAAGTGATGAGTGTACTATAAGTCAAAGTGGATACAAAATAAATTATTTAAATAATAAAGTTAATGGTTAAATTACTAAGTGGACAAGTGGTTAGAAGTGGGTTAGCCCTAAAATAAGGAAAGTGGGTTAAGATGGTTAGAAGGTAATTTAAATAATAAAATGAAGTGATGAGTGTACTATAAGTCAAAGTTGATACAAAAGAAATTATTTAAATAATAAAGTTAATGGAGAAATTACTAAGTGGAAAAGTGGTTAGAAGTGGGTTATCCCTAAAATAAGGAAAGTGGGTTAAGATGGTTAGAAGGTAACCCCTTGAGGAAGCTACATGAAAGTATAACTAAGAGGTAAGGGTATCTCATTTTTAATCACACTTGAGCATATTAAATATCTACAAATGACTAAGGTAACCAAAGGATATCTAATCCAAATTTCATAGGGAAGGTGAAGTAAAGAAGGCCGAAATTCAAGGGAGGATATATTCATTTGATGCCGCTTTCTAAGGTATGTTATTTACAGGTCGTCTCACCATTTTCACAATAACTTTTTTTATAGAATGATTCAGACTATGAAATTGGGAGGTTTTTGAGGAAACATATCCAAGTAGCTATGATAAAAAATTTAGCTTGTGTGTCGTTGTATTTTTGGATTTACACTTCGTGGACAATAGGGTTTATGGCTAGTCATGAAACTAGTCTAAAACAGGTGTTTCGGGTAAAAACGTCATAAATTATTCATAACAAATCCAAATTCAGTAAGATCAAATGTATTATTTATATTACATTATTTACTATTTTCTATACAATTTTTAGATCGATACAACAAATATTCCGTGTGGGGCACGCTCTACAATTTCGCTCTCTAGAATAAGACAAAATTCAACAAGGTATGACATTTTTGCTATAACTCCTTTTCTGAGAGGTTCCAAGTAGTGACATCTAGAGGAATTGCATTAAATACATTGAATAACATTGTGTACCAGTTTTATATATTTATTCATTACAGGCACATAGTTATGATTATTGCAAGTTAGGGTTGTTGACTAATCCAAAACTAGTCATATGAGACTAAAGCAAAATTTGATGAAAATGTTAGTCTCTTGTTAAGGAAGGTTTGCGGGTATGTGATCATATACACTAGGTCTATTATAGAGTTACAAATCAGATTTGTATGATTAAATTGATGAGTTATTTTGGTTGAGGTATGTTATAGATAGAGGTTGTGTAACAGTGAGGTTGTGGCACATGGTTTGATGTAACGGTTTATGGTATTTGGTTATGGATAGTATCGTGTATTGCTAAAGAATTTTTTATGGTTATATTGGTATATGTATTTGGTATATGGTTGATGCACATATTTGAGAGTTGTCTTGGTGATTTATCTTGGTGAGTAGATTTGATTTGGTTCATAAGATTGATGACACAGGTTGTTGTCATAGCTTATTTGGACAGGTTTTTGTGACATGTTATTTATACAGGTTTGGTGCATGGTTGATGCACTTGTTCATGGTACAGGTTGAGGTACAGGTTGGTGCATTGTTGATGCACTTTTTTATGTTACAGGTTGATTACAAGTTGTTTGGTAGAGGTTGGTTCATGGTTGATGCATTTGTTTATGGTACAGGTTGATTACAGGTTGATTCGTACAGGTTTACAATAGTATATCTCACAGTGATAGTGTGATAGTGGTTTCATCATTCTACTTCTACGTTAGGGCAATTGGACGGGGCATGTAACATCCCCGACCACAAACAGGCTAGTCAATGCTACCAACACCTACATCTCTACTACTCTATTCTGATCTGTGACATCTCCAACCTTAAACTACTGGGCTATGCCACACAGAGATACTTGCAGAAAAACATACACATCTATATAAACATAGAATGATTATTCTACATATATATAACATAATAATGCAGAAATAACAATAAGCCTACACATTCATCATATACAACATATATAGGTGATACTCATAAATTACAACATATGTACCATTACACAACATGTAAATGAACATAAAAGTGGTACTTATCTTTTATTATAAGACCACCAACTACGTGCAGAAATTCCATGAACCTCCCAGCCATAGACCACGCTTCTCATCACGCTCAGCAGTGGTCACCCCCAAGTTGGTACTAAGCTCCACCCAAGGCAAGGGTATCCTAGACTAGGATGAGGTTACAGGAAAAATGCACAGAGAAACTGCAAGGATTATCTCCAGGATCCTTCTTACGCCCATTACTCATGGACTCTCATTCCCCACATGCCTATTCCACCTAGGAGTATACACCTTCATAAGCCCATTCCATCGGTGCTTCACCTCCCTCTCTGGGTCTCAACAACAGGCTGGATCAAGAACTCCCAGAGCTCCGTAGCTAGTGTTGGACTCTCTTTGGGAGAAAATCACTTCCCAATAGACTTTCTCACTTGGAGGGAGCTTCTCACAGGCCTGACAACCTGCCTCTTAAACCACAGTCTTGAAAACCCACTTCTTCAGCACACTCCTCGACTCAGCTCCAGCCAGGTGAGGACAACAGTAACGGTTCAACACTCATTCACACAGGAATGATAGAAGGCAGGAAGCCACACTCAGTCCAGAAACTGTATGGCCACAACAACCCATAGTTACGACACCACACGACTCAGAAAAATATGGAATACCAAAGTTTCACAGAAGACGCAGCTCAGTCCATGATTTTTCCCTAGTTTCAAGATGCATGACCAGAGGACAAAACACAGAGGTCGATGATGCAACAAAATAGGATAGATGGTGGATGGTAGAAATAACCATCAAACTAAGGTGGAGGTTGGAAGAATGACCCGCCAACCCCCAACATAGCTGACACTTCATCTTTTAACTACATGCGCCCAGGTCAACACTTGTATTCCTGGAGCCACATTAGTTCCAATTAGCACACATTCCCTTTACAGGAACTTAGGACAACACTCAACATGTCCACATTAGCCTTCATGAAATAATAAAAAAATATTATCCCCTTTAGAGGTAAGCCCCTTAGCTTAGGCCCTAGGCCCACACACTTAGCCTCCTCCCTTACCCAACCTTGTGGAAGCTTAGTCCCCCATCACTCTTTCTTTATGGTCGATCTAAACGCAACGATGTTTATATTGTATCAATGATCTGCATAATTACATATACAAAATCATGCTCCTAGCCTTTAACACTTAGGATCTCCAACCTAATAAAAACATAAGCCCACCAACTTATATACACTTGTCTCACCAACCTATAAACATCACCGTCTTGGTCATGCTACTCATCATGCTCAACAGTGGTCATCCCCGAGCTTGGAGGTTCGTGGAAGTTCTACACGTAGTTGGTGGTCTTCTAATAAAAGATAAGTATCACTTTTATGTTCATTTACATGCTGTGTAATGGTACATATGTTGTAATTGACAAGTATCGCCTGTATATGTTGTATATGCTGCATGTGTAAGATTACTATTATTTATGAATTATTATGTTATATATATGTGGAATAGTCATTCTATGTTTATATAGATGTGTATTTTTTTCCACAAGTATCTCTGTGTGGCATAGCCCAATAGTTTAAGGTTGGAGTTGTCACAAATCAGAATAGAGCAGTAGAGCTGCAGGTGTTGGTAGCATTGCCCGGCCTGTTGGTGGTCAGGGATGTTACAAGGAAAGGAAAGGTGGTTGTAGCCACCTTCTAGTTGTAGCCAAAGAACATAGGGGGTTGTAGCCTCCTTCTGGTTGTAGCCAAAGAATTGGGGAGTTGGAGCTACCCTCAATTTGTAGCCTGAGAAACTAGGGGGTTGGAGCCTCCTTCCAGTTGCAACTGGAAAACAAAGGAAGTTGGTGCTTCCAATGAATGTAATTCTTAAAGACATATAAGAAAAACCACTATGTGGTTTTCTCCCTCTTTGGGTTTCCATGTAAAAAAACTGGTGTACTGTGTATGTGTATGATTGCTCATTTGTTCATTGTTTATTTACTTTGCAACTATTGGATAATAATACTACATTGATATAACACTCGCATTGTATGGTTAAAAAGGATTAAATTGCTCTATTATTGATTCACCCCCCCCCCTCAGTAATCCAACAGTTGTCCAAATACACGACCATAAAATATTTTTTGAATGGTCGTAGGATATCATCCATCATTATAATGAACGTCATTGGAGCATGAGTCAACCCAAAAGGCATGACCAACCACTCAAAAAAGGCCTTCTTTATATTTTAAGGCTATCTTCCATACATTAGTTTTTTTATCGTAACTTGGTGGTATCCTGACTTTAGATCAATATTTCTAAAGAACTTGTCTCCCTTGAGCTGGTCAAGAAGATTGCCAATCCAGGGGATTGGGTATCAGTTCTTGAAAGTGATTTCGTTTAGGGATCTGTAATCAATACACACCACCATGTCCCATCCTTATTTTTTATCAACACAATTGGGTTTCCACAAGGTGAGAAGCTCAGTCGAATGTGGCCCTTTCAGATGAGCTAATGGATTTGATGCTTGATTTCCTTAATCTCCAGTAGGGAGCATCTGCATATGGGACCATTGGGTAAGGGAGACCCATGTATAAAGTCAATTGGATATTTGACTTGATAGTGTAGAGGCACCCCTATAGGTGAGGAAAATATCTCTCTATATTCCTCTACTACCTTGTCCACTTGCTTTTGTTATGTAGAGAAACCCTATGCTAAAGTTGTGGTTGTCACAGTGATTTTTCACTCACCTTTTGAACTAACTATGAAGAGGAAAAACCTTACATTATGAGAGATTACCTTTCGACATTGTTTTTCCAAGATCAATGAAATTTCAATAGTCAGAACTACCTCTTTAACCTAGAGGACTGAGCTACCAAGGTAACAAAGACACTATGGGGTCAATATTTGTAAATAGAATGATGTTTCAACATATAAGGTTTTCCTAAAACTAAATTGAAAAATTTAAGTGGGGAAACATCACACGGTACCTCATCTTTGAAGGGTTTGATGCCATAGGATAGGAGACACTACTGGCTAACACATATCTCTCATCCTTGTCTCAACCAACATATGGTGTATGGTTGGAGGTGTGGCATTGTTGGAAGCTTCAATATTTTGATGACCTCAATTGAGATCAAGTTATTCTTGCTTCTACTATCAACAATTAAATGTAGTGATGTCCCTTTCATCCAAATCTAAGAATGGAAGAGGCACTCATGTTACGCATTATTTTTGTCATCCCTATGACTATTAATGATGTAAACCTATCTGTGGTCTTCAGAGTGGTCAGTGACCTGAGTTCCTGAAGAAAGAAGGGAGAAGAACTTTTCCTGAGAAAAGAAGTTGCATTTTCCCTTATGAAAACCTTATTAAAGATGATTTTTGCATGCTGCACTATGGCTTGGGTGAGAGAATGCTTGATTCTCGCAGGCTGCACCATAGCTGGGTTGCGAGAGGTTCGTAGGTTTCTCTATAAGCAGGGTGCAAGAATTCTCATACGTGGGAAAAAAAAGCATCTTCTCTATGCTTATAGAATGAGAAACTTCCATCGTTGGTGCTTCCAATGAATGTAATTCTTCAAGACATATAAGAAAAAACATTATGTGGTTTTCTCTCGATTTGGGTTTCCACGTAAAACACTGGTGTACTGTGTATGTGGGTGATTGTTCATTTCTTATTGCTCATTATTGGATAATAATTATACATTGATATAACACTTGGATTATTTGAAAAAAAAGATTATAATTACGATATTACTGATTCACCCCCCCTCTCAGTAATCCAACAAATGGTTTCAGAGTAGTTTCCTTGAGAAATTAGTTTAACCACTAAAAGGTAGATCATGGAGAATACCAACTTGTATAAAAATGGAATACCACAATTTGATGGACAGAAGTATGCTTTTTGGAGCATAAGGATGAAGACATATATACAAGCACAAGGATTTCAAGTTTGGCAATCAATTGTAGATGGATACACAGCACCAATAGTTCCATCAGCAAATGAAAAAGAAGTAAAGCTCGGTAAGAATAATTCCAAAGCCACAAATGCACTTTTGAATAGTCTCAGTAATACGATATTCACCAAAGTTTCACATTGCAAATCTGCTAAAGAGATTTGGGACAAGCTTCGAAATATTTATGAAGGAGATACAAAATTCAAAGTAGAAAAGCTTCAAACTTACAGAGGTCAGTTCGAACAACTAAAAATGAAAGAAGATGAAGATATTGCAAATTACTTCTTACGAGTCGATGAAACAATAAATCCAATCATAGGATTGGGAGAAGAAATCAAAGAATCTGTAATTGTTCAAAAGGTACTAAGATCTCTTCCTATGAGATTCAACCCTAAGATATCAACACTAGAAGAAAGATTGTGTTAGGGTCCTAACCCACACATAGGTAGAACAATATATTTGGATGTAATAAAGGTCAATATTAATAAGGCCTTTCAATAAAATAGAATAAGGCGAATGTAAGAATACCTAATAGAAGCTTCCACTTCTAGAAGGATCTTCCTCTAGATTCTTCTTTTGATAGACATATTTAGTATAAATAGGAGTCGAGGGTATGATAACCCTAGCTTGGAGATTATTGTAATAGAGCACTGCTCGACTGGAGGTTGCCCCCTCGAAGAGGCCCGTGAACATTTCTTTCTGAATCAAAGTGTTATTTCTATGTTGTTCTTATATCATTTATGTGTTATTGTGGATATTATGTTAGTTATATTACTGTTATTCTTCCATTTCTAGCATTTTATTTCTGTACTGCATACTTTTTATATCTGGTATATTACAAGTGGTATCAGAGCACTTTCCTTGGCAGAAATTGTGGGTAATTTCTTTTTCAGGGTAGAGACGTATTCCGGCATCTTTAAGCCACAGAGATCTGTCGTTACACGCATAAACCCGCGGTTGAGGAATTCGTACATGCAGTAAATACAAGTGGTTCTTAAGTGCACATCTGTTGGCCACTCATGTAACCCCTATTGGTACCCCTTCTAGTGGTATCACATCATACATCACCTGTGTACGGATTGACCTATATTTCCTAAAGCCCTCTTTAGATAAACCGATCGGTTGCCTGACTGCTATAGTGCCACCAAGAACAACACTCGGGAAGATACTCTCTAGTACCCAGGTAGTCAGGTAGTACGACTAAGGGTACAATCTATCCTCCTTAGTTAGTGCCCTGAGATATTGGGCCGAGTACTACTGTTGGACCCCACATGTATATCAGAGAGCTATAGCATAGGGAAAACTCTTGTTTGTAGAACCCTTGAATACCTAAACCTTGGGGGACAGAAACATAAACAAATTAAAACAGACAAGATCTATTGTCATGCAACTGTGTTCGGGTTGCCAAATCACTACACTTTTCTTCCTAGTTAAGCATTTGGGGATTTCATCTCTGCAATACTCTTCAGACCAGAGTACAACTCCACAGGTGTTAAAAAAAAATAAAAAAGGTATAGAAATTTTTCACCATTATTTGAGACCTATTCCATTAGATTCACCTCTTCTCCCTTATCACCTTCATAAATATCATTTTTTGACAAAAATTTCTAACCCCACTAGCCCCTTTTTAGTTCCCTCATCCTCATGGCCCATACTCGTAGCCAATAATTGGAAGCTCGCTTCAATACCTTTCAATCTAGTCTCACCGTGACCCAATAAGAAGTGAAACAACTCAATGCCAATTTTGAAACCATCAAAACAAGAACTAACCACCTAGCTTGAATTTGTCTTTTCATCACTTTGTACCAAACTAAAAATCCCTATAGATAAACCTTCCCCTGACTCACCTCCACATATTGACGGTGAACATTCCTCTCAATCCCATAACTTTCAGCACCATCAAATTCAACGTGACCTACGCCTCCCGCGGGTGGATGTGACCAAATTTGATGGCTCGGACCCCATTGGGTGGGTAACCCAAATGGAACATTATTTCTCTTTATATGGAATTACAGATGACTTGGCCAAACTCCGGTATGGTGTTCTCCATCTAGACCAAGAACGTTGGCAATGGTGGCAATGGAGAAAAACTTCCCATCAAGGGTATATTACTTGGACACACTTTATGGCTAAGCTTTATGAATGTTTTGACACTGACACCAACCATTTGGGCTGTTTGACAAAGTTGAAATAATCAGGAACAGTGGAAGACTTTATAGCTCCCTTTGAGTGCCTGGATTTTCGAACAGAGGGCATGACTGATGCCTTTTTTTGAGAGTGTTTTACCAGTGGCCTCAAGGATGAGATTCGGGCCCATGTCCTCATGGCTCAACCTTTGAGTTGGGTTGAGGCTACTAAAAGAGATAAAGAAGCACAATAGGTTGTATCTTCTCAAAACCAAAAACCCACCTTTATCCCTCACCCTAAACCCATAAATCCCACTACTCCCTCCACCTCACTAAAGATCCAAAAATTGACCAGGGTTGAAATGGTTGAATGCCAACTCAAAGGCCTTTGTTATAATTGTGATGACAAATATTTCCTGAGCCACAAGTGTAAGTAACAAAATCTTTTTATGGCCATCTCCGAGGATATTTCAGAAGAGGATGTTGAAACTCCCCTTCTGTCTGAGTCACCTGAAACCACTGACATAACCCCTCCCTTAGACCCACCTGAAGTAGAACTGGTCATTTCCCTCAATGCTCTCACTAGCTTCTCTTCTCCCCAAACCCTCAAGTTAATCGGTTACATCAAGCATCAAAAGGTCATCATTCTAGTTGATAGTTGAAGCACCCATAATTTTATTCATCGTCGCATTGCCTAAGAAACTCATTGCTACATCCATGCCGTCAACAATTTCCAAATCATGATTGCCAATGGTGGTTCCATGAAATGTGGAGGACGTTGTGAAAATGTGCACCTTCAAATCGGTGACTACCACCTTAAATCCCATATGTTTGCTATCGACATGGGCGGTTGTGACATTGTGGTGGGTGCAGACTGGCTAAGGACTTTGTGTCCCATTATCATGGATTTTAAGGAATTAACCATGCAATTCGACTAGGAGGGCCACCAATATAAATTCCAAGGCATCACCATTGGTTCACCTGAGATCATTAGTTCCCATTGCATGGAAAAGATACTCAAAAAAGGTCACTCTGGTGTTATTTCCCAACTCCATGCCATACAAGCAACAGAGACACCCTCGGTGCTGCAAGACCTCCAAGCCCTCCTCTCTAAACATAAAATGCTATTTTCCACTCCCCAAGGACTCCCTCCTTCCCGTGGTGTTCATGATCATTCCATTCACCTTGAACCCAGAAGCCTTCCTGATCCCAATATCTGTCCATATCGCCACCCCTATTCACAAAAAAATGAAATTGAGAAAATGGTCCAGGAACTCCTTAGTGCAGGCGTTATCTGCCCTAGTATGAGCCCCTACTCTTCTCCTGTAGTCATGGTCCTGAAGAAAGAAGGTTCTTGGCGAATGTGTCCTGACTTCCGTGCCCTCAACAAACTGACCATTAAAGACAAATTTCCCATTCTTGTCATTGATGACCTCCTGGATGAATTGAGTGGCGTCCAATTCTTTACTAAACTTGATCTTCTCTCAGGCTACCACCAAATACATATAAAAGAGGAATACATTCCCAAGACTGCCTTTATAACTCATGAGGGCCAATATGAGTTTTGGGTCATGCCCTTTGGCTTGTGTAATTCCCCCTCCACCTTCCAAAGCCTCATGAATCATGTCTTCTGTCCTTTTCTCCATCATTTTGTCTTAGTTTTCTTCAATGATATCCTCATCTATAGAAAAACTTGGACAGACCATCTTACTCATGTGGATCAAGTTCTCCATCTACTCTCTCAGCACCAAATTTTCCTGAAACAGTCTAAATGTGCTTTTGGCGCCTCAGAAGTAGAATATTTGGGTCATCTGGTTGGAAAGGATGGCGTCAGGGTGGATCTGAAAAAGATTGAAGCTATGCCATATTGGCCGCACCCAAAGACTCTCAAAATCTTGTGGGGATTTATGGGCTTAACAGAGTATTATCGCAAGTTTGTTAAGAATTATGGAAATATTGCAGTACCTCTCACTGCTCTCCTAAAAAAGAACTCTTTCACTGCTCAAGATTTTCAAACCTTGAAGATGCCCATGTGCACCACTCCAGTTTTGGCCCTACCCGATTTCAAAAAGACCTTTGTGTTGGAATGTGATGCCTCAAGGAAAGGAATTCGTGTTGTCCTTATGCAAGAGGGTCAACCTCTGGCCTTTACCAGCAAGAAACTATTTGATAGGAATCTGGGTAAATCCATCTATGAAAAGGAAATGATGGCTATTCTGCATGCAGTTGATCTTTGGCACCCTTATCTATTGGGGAAACATTTCCAAAATAAGACTAGCCATCAAAGCCTCAAGTATTTTCTAGAACAATGCATTTCGTCCCCGAGCAACAAAAATGGGTGACTAAGCTCTTTGGATATGATTATGAGATCATTTACAAGAAATGAAAAGAAAATGTGGTGGCGGATGCACTTTCCCAAAAATATGAAGATGAAGGATCCCTTTTTTCTCTTTCCTTCATTGTACCAGATTGGCTCCAAGTCGTTCGCTAGGAATGGCTACAAGATCCCAAAAGTTTGCATATGATCCAACAATTGTAGTCCAATGCTCCATCTCCCCCAGGGTACTCTTGGCTCCATGATGATCTTTGATACAAAGGTCGTTTGTATTTAATTAAACAATCGAATCTTAAATCCATTATACTTTCTGAGCTTCATGCTACACCCACAGCGGGGCACTCCAGGTTCACCAAAAGTTATGATAGGGTCAAACGTTCTTTTTTCTGGGATGGTATGAAATAGGACATCTGTAATTTTGTCGTTGAATGTGATGTGTGTCAATGCAACAAGGGAGAAACAATCAAATCTCTAGGCACACTACAACCGCTTTCGATTCCACCTGCTATTTGGAAGGATATCTCTATGAACTTTATTACCGACTTACCCAAATTGGGAAATAAATCATTCATAATGGTGGTTGTTGATCGCCTTTCCAAGTATGCTCATTTCTACACTCTTCAACACCTATTTACAGCATCCACGGTGGTTCAAATTTTCATGGACCAAGTCTTCAAGCTTCATGGCATGTCGCACTCTATTGTTTATGATCGTGACCCAACTTTCACAAGAAATTTTTGGCAAGAACTGTTCAAGCTACAGGGCACCCAATTGCATCTCAGCACAGCTTATCATCCCCAGACTGATGGTCAAAAGCAATTTATCAACAAGCGTTTGGAAACATATCTGAGGTGTTTTTTCTCTGAAAATAAAAATCAGTGCGCTCAATGGTTACCCCTAGATGAATGGTGGTTCAACACTTCCTACCATATAGCTACACGCATGACTCCTTTTGATGCAGTATATGGACATAAGCCACCTTAAGTTCTCCCATACATACTGGGTACCTCGAAGATCCAGGCGGTTGACCAAACACTTACAGTTCGAGAGGCTATTCTCTGTACCCTCAAAGAGAACTTGTTAATGGCACAGAATCACATGAAGAAACAAGTATATCAAGGTCACTCTGAATGCCAATTTGCATAAGGGGATCAAGTGCTTCTGTGACTGCAACCTTACAAGCAAAATTCCCTCAAGGTCGAGCATTGTCAAAAGCTAGTGCCCAAATTTTATGGTCCTTGTACAGTTCTCAAGTGTGTGGGACAAGTAGCCTATTAGTTATCTCTTCCCAGTCATTCAAAGCTACATCTTGTTTTTCATGTTTCATGCTTAAAGAAGGTGATTGGAACTAGGTGCCAAATTCAAACCAACCTTCCCTAGTTAGCTAAAGAAGGATCCATTTGGCTACAGCCAGAAGCAGTGTTGGACCAGCATGAGTGTCGCCTGTGTCAGAGAACCATCAAGGAAGTGCTAGTCTAGTGGAAAGATACAACTTCAGCAGATGCCACTTGGGAACCAACTACCATTATGCAGCAATTTCCACATCTCAAGCCTTGAGGACAAGGTTGTTTTTAAGGGGGTGGACATGTTAGGGTCCTAACCTGCACATAGGTAGAACAATATATTCGGATGTAATAAAGGTCAATATTAATAAGGCCTTTCAATAAAATAGAATAAGGTGGATGTAATAAGACCTAATAGAAGCTTCCACTTCTAGAAGGATCTTCCTCTAGATGCTTCTTTTGATAGACATATTTAGTATAAATAAGAGTCAAGGGTATGATAACCCTAGCTTGGATATTATTGTAATAGATCGCTTCTCGACTGGAGGTTTCCCCCTCAAATAGGTTCGTGAACATTTATTTATGAATCAAAGTGTTATTTTTGTGTTTTTCTTATATCATTTATGTGTTATTGTGGAGATTATGTAGGTTATATTACTGTTATTCTGCCATTTCTATAATTTTATTTCTATACTGCATACTTTTTATATATGGTATATTATAGATCGGATCTAGACTCAATAATAATGGACAAACTTAATGGAATCTTCACAGCATATGAAATGAGAACTGAACAGGAAAATCCAGATGTAAAAGAAGCAACCTTCAAAGCATCCAAAAGATCAAAGAAAAAGAAAAAGGAACAAGAAGAATATAGCAGCAACAGTGACGTCTCGGAAGATTATGAAGAAGTGTCCAACTTCATCAAAAGAATGAACAAGGGAACCAACGGTAGGTATAGAGGTAAGCTTCCTTTAATTTGTTTTAATTGTGATGGTATTGGTCATTTTGCTAACAAATGTCCTCATAAGAAAAAGAAAAATGATGAAGGTTACTCAAAAGGAAAACAAACATAGAAAGGCAAAAGAACTACAAAGAAAGTTTTCAAGAAAAGCTTATGCACCAAAGAAGACATCTCATCATCAGATGAAAATGAAGTCAGTGACAGTGAGACAGGAAGAGTTCTATTCATGGAAGTAGAAGACTCTAATAAAGAAGACTCCGACGAAGAATATGAAGAATCCAAAGAAGAATATCAAGAATTCAAGGAAGAAATTGAAGAGGCGGAATTTGACTTTCGAGAAGAATTAGTGTGTTCCATAGAAGTTATTAGAAGAGAAAAGAAGAAAAATAGGAAACTGCAAGCAGAACTAGACAAGAAAGAAGGCACTCAAGAACTAGAACAAATGATCACAAAATTGAAGGTTCAAATAGAAGAAGATAAAATAATTGAAGAAGCACTCAAAGAACAGCTAGAAGAAAAGGACGGGATCATTGGAAACTTGGAAGCAGAGATTGTCACACTAAGAAAGGATATTCATACTAAAAATATGAAGAATAGCTCAAAAGTTTTGGATGACATTGTCAATAGTCAAAAATCTCATTTTGACAAGACTAGAATTGGATACAATCAAACAGAAAAGGGATCAAGCTCCAAAACAAAAGAGCAAGAAACATATCCAAAAAGCTATGCAGAAACAATCAAAGGGGGTAAGAAGATATACAAAGAATATTACAGGGACACACCTCCACCGAGAAGATTGAGATTTTAGAATCAACAACAGACAGATAGGCCTCAAGAAAAAGAAGGATTCATAAGAGCATCTCCTTTCATAAGATCTTCAACTCCCAGGTATCAAACTATATTTTTTGGTTTATGTTATGCATGTAATAATTTTGGACATAAAGCTGTGAATTGCAGAGCTAACAATAGGAAAAACAACAACTTTGAGAGTTATACACAAAGGGGTTATTCAAGAAGGCCTAGTGAAACATAGAGAATAAGTTACAACAGGTTTGAATCTTTGAGCAATGAAGTGGAATGTTACAAATGTAACAATTTTGGACACGTGTCCAAAGAGTGCAAAATGACAATCCCTCTTAAAGAACCTCAAAAGAGTAACAACGGTCACAAACAGGAACCACAGAAAAGGACATGGATAAGAAAGCAAGATCAGTATAGCAATTAAGAATGCACACTCATTCTACAAGCTAAGCAAAAGAAATTTGGTTGGTATGTTGACAGTGGGTGTTCAAAACACATGACAGGTGATAGAGACAAGTTTCTTACATTATGAAAGGAAAGAGATGGACTAGTCTCCTTCGAAAATGATGGTTCCACCAAAATCATTGGAAAATGCAATGCACAGTCTGAATTGGGAACAAGAATGAAAAGGAAGAAAATGTTCTACTAGTAGAAGATATGAAACATAATCATCTAAGTGTGAGTCAAATGTGTGACCAGGGTCATAAAGTGACTTTCGATTCACAAAAGTAAGAGATAAGAAAAGAAGGTTCAGGGAAATTGGTCGCTACAACTATAAGAACTTCAAGCAACATATATGTGTTAAGTGAAATTGGAAATGAAAAGTCTTGTCTAGGAAAGGAAGATGAAAGTTGGCTATGGAACAGAAGAATGGGTCACATACATTTTGATAACCTTGTCAAAGTCAGCAAAATAGAAGCAGTCAGAGAGATGCCCCATATCACAAAACCAACCAACACTTTATGCAAGCATTGTCAACAAGGAAAGCAAACAAATACCAAGTTCAAATCAAAGGAATATTCAGCGACAAGACCACTGGAAATTGTGCATACTGATCTAGTTGGACCAACTAAAACAAAGGGCTTAAAAGGTGAGAAATACTTTATGTTATTAGTTGATTATTATACAAGAATGACTACAGTTTGCTTTTTCAAGAATAAGTCAGAAGCTTTTGAAAACTTCAAGATCTACAAAGAAATGGTTGAAAATGAAATGGTTTCAAAAATCAAATGCTTGAGATCTGATAATGGAGGAGAGTTCACCTCAAAGGAATTTATAGACTACTGCAGCAATCATGGAATAAAAAGGAAATTCTCCATTGTTAGAACACCTCAACATAATGCAGTTGTTGAAAGAAAGAACAAGACAATATAGGAAATGGCTCGAACAATGCTAATGGATTCAAAATTGATACATATTTTTTGGACATGGACAGTTCATACAATAGTTCACATTCAAAACAGAGTAATAGTCAGAAACAACACTGACAAAAATCCTTACGAACTATCGAAAGGAAGACCAGCAAATGTAAATCACTTCAGACTTTTTGGCAGCACATGCTATATCAAAAGAGAATATGGAGGAATAGGAAAGTTTGACTCGCACGTGGAAAAAGGAGTACTTGTTGGTTACTCAAGTACAAGGAAAACATACAAGTGTTACAATCTAAGATTGAACAAAGTTATGGAAAGCATCAATGTAACAGTTGATGAAACAGGCAGAATAGAATCAAAGGAAGAAAATGAATTAATGAAGCATCCCTTAGAAGAAGTAGAAGATAAAAAGGAAGTAGAAGAGGAAGATGAAGAGAATCCAATAGAAGTAGAAGAGCAAATTCATCAAGTGTCTCCAAATACACCTAGTAAACGAGTACAAAAGAATCATCCTTTAGATCATATTATCAGAAAAAAAGATGCAGGAGTTGAGACTAGAAGAAGAATCCATTCACTAGAACAAACACACCTAACACTCTTATATAGAATTGAACCAAACTGTTTTAAAGAAGCCAGGAAGGATGAATTTTGGAATACGGCCATGGATGAAGAATTGGATCAAATAGAGAAAAATGACACTTGGGAATTGGTTCCAAGACCAAAGAATAAGAATGTGATCGGCACAAAATGGGTTTTATGAATAAATTGAATGAAGATGGATAGGTTACAAGGAAGAAATATAGATTGGTATGTAAAGGATATGCATAGATTGAAGGAATCAACTTTGAAGAGACATTTTCCCCAGTTTCCAGAATGGAAGCAATCCGTTTTCTTTTAGCCTATGCATGCTCCAAAAATATTTAAGTATATCGTATGTACGTAAAATTGGCTTTTCTGAATTGGGAACTTGAAAAAGAAGTCTACATTGAACAACCAAAAGGTTTTCAGTTGTCATAGAACATAGATTATGTGTGTAAATTAAAGAAGGCCTTGTATGGTCTAAAACAGGCTCCTAGAGCATGGTACTCTAGACTCGATAAGTATTTACAGTAGGCAGGGCTCAGAAAAGGAAGTGCAAACAAGAACCTCTACATCAAGGTAAGTCAAGGTAATATTTTACTAGTTAAAGTTTATGTTGATGATATTATTTTTGGTAGTGATGATGACAAGTTAAGCCAGAAATTTACAAAAGATATGCAGAATGAATTTAAAATGTCGTTACTTGGAGAACTATCTTTCTTTATGGGACTTTAGATATGTCAAAGAAACCAAGGAATTTTTATTTCCCAAACCAAGTATATCAGAGAAATGTTGAAGAGGTTCAAAATGGAAGATTGCAAACCACTTATCACACCTATGAAAACCAGTTGCAAGTTGAGAAAAGATGATTATTCTAAGTCTACAAATCAGAGGCAATACAGGTCAATGATTGGCAGCCTACTATATGTGACAGCATCCAGACTAGATGCAATGCAGGCAGTTGGACATGTGGCACGATTTCAAGAAGCACCAAAGGAATCACATGTATTAGCAGTGAAGAGGAATTTCAGATATCTCAAAGGAACATAAGAGTTTGGATTATGGTACCAAAAGGAAAGGATCTATCACTTATTGCCTACAAAAATGCAGATTGGGCAGGTTGTATTAATGACCGACAAAGCACCAGTGGAGCAACGTTCTACTTAGTTGAGTGTTTAGTATCATGGCTAAGCAAGAAACAATCATCAGTATCTTTATCTACAGCCAAGGCAGAGTATATTGCAGCAACATCATGTTGTACACAGGTTCTTTGGATGAAACAAACTCTGACAGATATATAGGTTAAGTATGATGAACCCATTCCAATCTATTGTGATAATACAAGAACCATCAATATCTCGAAGAAACCAATGATGCACTCCAAGATGAAGCACATCCAAATCAAGTATCACTTTCTACAGGAGCAGGTTGTAGAAAAGAACATCAGATTTGAGTATGTGGGCACAAAAGAACAAGTGGCAGATATCTTTACAAAACCACTTCCACAAGAAGACTTTGAATATCTTCGCTAGAGACTTGGAGTTATTTCTATTCCAAAATGAATGCTTTTTGAATGTTTATCTTATATGTCTTAGATTTACATGAGGAAGCACAATAAGAGTATAGTTCAGCCAGGGGGAGCATCCCATACCTTTGCCATTCATGACAAAGGGAGAGAGTTTTATCAAATGCAGAGGATAGAGGAATGGTTCTAGGGGGAGAATATTTATCAGATATAGAGGAAAGAGGCATGGTTCCAGGCGGATTAAATTTATCAGATGTACAGGACAGAGGCATGGTTCTAGGGGGAGCATGAGTGATATGATTTCAGTATTTCATCGGAGTGTTGCCATCAATGCCAAAGGGGGATATTGTTGATTAAGGTTGGTTTTCATTGATGTCAACACTTGAAGAAATCCCCATAGCACAAAGTTTTGGGTAATGGACCCACGATTGTTTGATGTAAAGATGACTCATTATTGTTTTGTAATGGTTGATAAGAAGTAAATATAGATGAACTCCAAAGTGGTCCCCTTATGGTGAAATCCCTCACGAGAAGACGCTTTGCAGAGTGAGAGAACCCATGCTTAATTGTGGAATAATTAGATGAAGGACAATGAATTTTTCAGTGAAACTATCCTATATGGATAGTGTTTGTCATGCCATTTCACATGGTATGTGGAACATCACATAACTCCTCACGGTTAGAGGGTTATGACCATATGAATTTGGAGAACCCCTCATAAGTCTTATAGAAGCCTCTAAGGGTCAAAGTGCTTTGAAAAAGAAATTATTTTAAATAAAGAAGCCCTAAAATAAGGAAAGTGTAAGGCTACATGAAGATATAAATAAGAGGCAAAGCTCACTCATAAAATACACACTTGTACATATTGTATATCTATTTTCTTGTGTAAAGCTTATTGTAAATACTTGTGGATACATATGAAGTAGTGAACGTCTGAGGTAGCACGAAGGGTTGAAGGAGAAATTCTCGAATACAAAAAATCCCTATTTGTTGGTGCGCACGTGGGCTGTCTATGTATCGGGTGTGTATACGCAAACTGTCTGTGTACAAGGTGCATACAGTATGCGGGTTGTCTGTGTATAAGAAGCATACATGTTGATAAAGTCATGGAAACTTGAGAAGATGAGCATGTAGAGGTTCTATATTCTGAGATCAAGCTCCCAGGAAGGTCTAAAGTGCTCAGATACATCATATCCATCCATTGGTTCAAAATGTATGTCTTATTTCTATGAATAGTTGGATTTTGATGTATGCATGAGGAATGGCAATGGAGATTTGAGGATTCTCCCTAGAGAGACTGGTGGCTTCATGGGATCTTCTAAATAAGTCAGATATATAGAAATACAGTGTTGGTATATTCATCATTGATACTTCTTGTGAGGCACATCTTGTATTTCTTGGCATATGGCTAAGGGTTTTTATGGTACATGGTTGAGATATTGTATTTGTGTAGTGTTTGATGTATTGAGAATATCATAAAGGTTTTGATGAATAAGATCATGTGAGGGATATTATACTCATTTATGATTACACACACCTATATGGCACATGACTAGAGAGAGACATTCTCATATTTAGTGAATGTGCATGCACAGGGTACAGTGACAGGTTACAGATCTATGTGAAAGAATTTACAGAGGGTTAGAAGTTTTCAAGTAAAAGGAAACCCTAATTCTAGAAGGCATACACAAGCTATATAAAAAAAATAGGGGGCGTACATACATGGGTTGCATAACATATAGGGCGTGTACATACATAGGATACAGTATTATTGGTCGTGTATCTATTGTATTTTTGCAGATACATGTTCAATTCAGGTACAGATTGATTACAGGGAAGTCATGCAGATTGGATACAGGTCAGTGGTACAGGTTGATACAATTGTACAACAGTATATCTCATAGTGATAGGTTGACAGTGGTTCCATCATTCTACTTATACTTCAAGGTGGTTGGACGGGGCAAGGATAGGTGGGTGTAGCCACCTTCCAGTTGTAGCTGGAGAACACAAGGGGTTGTAGCCTCCTTTTGGTTGTAGCTAGAGAATTGGGGAGCTGGAGCTTCCCTCAGGTTGTAGCCTGAGAAACTAGGGGGTCGGAACCTCCTTCCAGTGGCAGCAGGAAAAAAAAGGAAGTTGGTGCTTCCAATGAATGTAATTCTTCAAGGCATATAAGAAAACAAATTATGTGGTTTTCTCCCAATTTAGGTTTCATGTAAAACACTGGTGTACTGTGTATGTGTGTGATTGTTCATTTCTTATTGCTCATTATTGGATAATAATTCTACATTGATATAACACTTG
>ML791331.1:323415-339077 GCA_009831015.1 Picea engelmannii
GTTTAATTTATGCAATTTCACGCTTTCATTTATGTTATGCAATTTGATTTCATGATTTCTCAATAAGGTTTAATTTATGCAATTTCTCGCTTTTGTTTATGTTATGCAATTCAATCTCATGCTTTCTTAATCAGGTTTGATTTATGCAATTTCATGCTTTCATTTATGTCATGCAATTCAATCTCATGCTTTCTTAATCATGTGTAATTTATGTAGTTTTATGCTTTCATTTACTTCATGCAATTTGATTTCAGTCGTGTGTTTCTTTTTCATTAGATTAGGTTAGCTTGGTTTCATCCTGCATATATTGTTCTTGCACCTCATAAGATTACGAACTCTCTGGGTTGATAATTTATGTCGAATTCATTAGAATATAAATAGCTTGACATTTTGGCGCCACTGTCGGGGAGGTGCTAAATGGATTAGAGCTTAAGTAGGTAGGTTTCCTTTAATTACACAACAAGGGGGAGGAGAAACTTTAAGATAAGAGGTAAGAACCTAGGAATCCATTTTAATGGGTCTCTCCAAAGCCTTGTTGTTCCCTTTCCGCAAGAGTGTTTAATTTTTCTGCAAATTTGCTTATTGTTCTTAGTTTGTTTACTTTTCTCAGTTTGTTTACTTTCCCACAAGCATGTTTTCATTCCTGCATAGTGTGTTTACTTTTCCGCAATTTATTTCCCTGCCAGTGTGCTTATTTTACTGCAAGAGCGCTTTCTTTTATGCAAGTTTCATTTCTTTCATTTTGAATTAGTTTCTTCTTTTATACGAGTTTGTTTTTTATTTTGTACCTGTTCATCTATGTTTTTACACTAATTTTATACTAGTATTGTTTCGTAATGTCTCGTACTTCTTTGTACCAATTTTCCATTGGTAGTATATAATTTGAATACCAATAAGATGATTTTAGAATGAATATAACCTTGGAACAACTCTCTCAGATCCTAGCAAAAGCCAAGATCTCATATTCTCAAGAAGATGAGATCTTGACAACAATCAAAGACTTAGCCTCTCATCCTAAAGAAAAAGAAGAATCGACATTCAAAGAATCAAATTAGGAAATAATATTCGAACAAGAGATCGAGGAGGAGAAACAAGAGAATGCAAGTACGCTGAATCAGAATGAAAATGCCGCATACAAAAGCCTCATTGAATGATGGTTTCAAGTGAGTATCAGGACATTTCAAAGTTTTCTTCCCTATTTATCTGTATCGCATTTAGCGCAATTTATTTCACACTTCTATAAATTTTAGTTTTCATTTTTTGAAATTGTGCGTGAATGTATTCTTGCTCCTAATACGCAAATGGTTAAATTGGAAATTTGCTTAGACGTAATTAATTTCTAACTTTTAATTAGCATAGGGTAGGTAGGATGTTATTTTAAGTTTTTGCATTAACTTTTGAATAAGTATGCTCTCCTCCATGCTTAGTGTGATCTCGAAGAATAGAAAGTAGAATGTTTCTAATGTTTTCAAGAAAAATAACATGTAAAAAAAAAAATTGCTTTCAATTTTCGACTTGGGATTCCCATTTGCTAAAAACTTTTGTTTGAATTTTTCTTAAAATTTCCAATTTTTGTTTTTAAACTAGTGATACAACAAATAAATAAATAAAAATCAATAAATAAATAAACAAAACAAAACTTAATTTTTTTTATTATAGTTGCGTTTTTATGTGAGATAATTTCAAGCTGGTGCAAGCCCCCGAACCCTCAGATCGAGGTCCACGCAGGATCTCTCTTAAACTTCCCTTCGAGTCTGATTGACTCTTTGGTTACCCTCGAGAAATACCCTTCACACACAATAGTCTATCCATAGGTCCTTATGAGTGTGCCCACATGATCAGACATGAAGCATCAACCCAAATCTCTCGACCCGAAATAGGATCATGCCTTTCTTAACTTCGGGACTTCATGTTTCATGGTTTCATGATTCTTGTTGTTGAGGCTCTTATCTCTACAACTTCTGAAACCTGAATTGTCGAACTTTGATGCACTCAGTAAATGTTGACTTTTCAACGGGCCTCTCACTTTATCAAGATTTCGGACTTCGCGATTTCGCGAATACAGATGCAAAGCTCCCAACACTCTAACCTCCGACCCCTGAAATAGTCAACAAGGTTTGAATCTACCAATTTGAAAAGGACATGCCACCTGTCCACTCAACCACTTCCTACCTCTGACGTAGACTCCTGCCACTTGTCACTCTTTCGGGTTTTCGGGACTCTCACTCCCAAAGCACTGTCTTCTCTGTCTCCCGACTTCCAAAATTTTGAAACTCTAACCCAACTCTTGTCGCAACTCGCAATTTCAAGACTTTCGTTTAACTGTTCTCAACTCCTTGTCATTTGGATCCCTGAAATGCCGAAATGATCTGATGGCTTGTGTAAACCACGATCAACGGTCCACGTTGATTCTGGATCCAATGCCCTATCTCTCCTCAGCTTATACTTGGAAAAAAAACCACTCGTCATAAATCCCCTTGCTCCTCCGGAAGATCTGACAGCTCTCGGGACTTCACAAATTCTCCATGGAGAATTCCGACCGTCCAATTTCCTTCTTTGACAACTCCTGCGAATTTGAGCAAGATGTTCCTCTGCCTAGACTTGATTTCTTCATAACAACTTTGTTGCGCCTCCCTTTGAAGTATTTCGAAGGCACTAACCCTCCTAAGCTTTCTCTGTAGTTTCAAGCCTTCAATAAGACTCTTGCATGCACTCCTTGCGGAAATCCCTCAAATACTTCTACGTATTTGATTCCTTTGACTTTGTGCACTCCCTTTGACAACAATCCTTCAATTCACCCTTGGTTGATAAGTTCTAACTTCCAACCAGCCTGCGCACACCTTGCACGGCTTCTGTGCTCCACCTGCACTTCTGCGGAAATGAGAAAAACGTTATCTCTCCTGATCTTTTAGAGATAAAACTCTAAACTTTCGTCAACGCACTCCTTGCGGATGCTTCACTGCACTCCTTACAGGAATTTCACTCACTCAGGTTGAGAAACAATTGAAACTTATTCTCTCTCTCTCTCTCTCTTAGACTTCAAACATTGAAGATGAAATCATACATTCACAACATATAAAGCAAATGCATAACAGAGAGTAAGCAACCATAAGCATATCATTCAACATGTATACACAAAAAGCATCATAACACCATGAGTCTGAATCAAAGCTCTTTGTATTAATCCAGGACTTCTGTACATGGGTTCTTCTCTACACAGCTCTTTGCTTCTTCTCTATGCTTAACAATGGATGATAATGTTACAAATGATACAAGATGAGGGTGTCTATAGTCGGTTTTCCATCCTATGATCTAGACTATCTAATCTACATTCAAACCTACCTACTTGCATTAATTATGAATAAATGCCTCTACCTACTACAGATGAGAGTGAATTGCTCAAGATCTGTTTACAATAGCAAGTGGGCTTCCTCTTAACTACTACAATAAATATCTGTGCATTTAAACTTTCAAAAGCTCTTTAAACATGTGCAAAATGTGTTGGCACTTATCCCATCTGTCTTCCGCCTTCATGCTCGCTTGCGGCTTGCGATGCTCTTGCATCATACTCCCTCGCTTGAAAATTTTCATGAAATCCTATTCATGAGCTCTTGCATGGTTTGTCCATGCCTCTAAATTTCTACTTCATCTTCCCAGTTGGAATCTTCAACTAGATGTCCCTTCCACTTGACCAAGTATTCAAAATATTCCTTCCTTCAGGTCTTCCTGCTGAATCTTTTGTCCAGTATACTCTCCATCTATGGCTTTTCAGCTACAGTCATTTGTTTAGCCCACTGAACCTCTATCTTCTCATTGTCCGCTCCTGCTTCTCCAGCTTTGTAAGGGTACAAATCTGAGATATTGAATATTGGTGAAATTCCAATTCCATCTGGTAATTCAATCTCATATACATTTGCCCTGAATTTCCTTATGATCCTATGTGGTCCAATCTTCTTCATTTTTAGTTTGTTATATGTTCCTCTTGGGAACCTTTCCTTCCTCAAGTCTGCAAGAATTAGATCACCAACTTCAAATTGAAGTTCTTGCTTGTGTTGATCTGCTCTGCACTTGTATTCTTGATTCGAATTCTGCAATCACTCCTTAACTTGGTTATGAAGCTCCTTCATTGCTTCTGAAAAATTCTCTGCACTAGCACTTCTGAATTTGACTTGTTCCAAATCTTTCAATTCAGAAAATCCTCTTGGTTGCATTCCATATAAAATATGAAATGGACTATGCCCTGTGCTTATATTGAGTGAATCAATGTAAGAAAATTCTGCCTATGGCAGAATGCGATCCCACTGGTTGTGGTGTTTAGTCACTAGGCTCCTCAACAAATCTCCCAAGCTTATGTTTACAACTTTTGTCTGCCTGTCTATCTGAGGATGATACGCTGAGCTAAATGAAAAAAGTGTCCCACAAACTTGGTGTCTTTATATGAAACTATACTCCTTGGCAAACCGTGAAGTCTGACAACTTATTTGAAAAATAGATTCACAATATGAGTTGCGTCGTTGGTTTTCTAGCATGGTATAAAGTGTGTCATTTTAGAAAATATGTCTGCCACCACAAAGATTGAATCAAACCCTCTTTTCATTCTTGGCAGCCCTAACACAAAATCCATGCTCACTGCATCCCACGGTCTCTCTGGTATGGGTAACGGATGATACAACCCTGTATTTTGTCTTTTCTCTTTTGAGTGTTGACAAATTCTGCATCTATCCACAAATCTTCTGACATCTGTTCTCATCCCTGGCCAAAAATATGAGCTATTTATTTTTGAGAATGTCTTATCATGATCGAAGTGTCCGACCAATCCTCCACTATGTTTTTCCTTCAACAGATTCTCCCTCATGAAGAATTTTGGAATGCACAGTTGATTACCTCTGAATAATAATCCATCCTAGATCATATATTCATCCCATTGACTCCTGTCCCTGAGAATTGGATTCTTAGTCACCTCATATGCCTCTTTAAAATCTGGATCTTCTCTGTACATGTCTTTGAGGTTATCAAAACCCAAAGTTTTGACTTTGAATTCCTGTATCAGCAAACATTTCCTGCTCAAAGCATCAACAACTTTGTTAGCAGTTCCAGAAATATGTTTTATTACAAAAGTAAAATTTTGCATGTATTCAACCCTTTTTTCATGCTTCTGGTTCAACTTATCCTATTGAGTCACGAATTGCAAAGCATGGTTATTGCTATACAAAACAAACTCCTTAGGAACCGAGTAGTGCCTCCACTTCTTCGGTGCTTGTATGACCGCATAAAATTCCTTGTCATACGTGGAGTATTTAACCTTCGCTTCGTTGAGCATCCCTTGTAGTGGAAGTAATATTATTTGATATACTGGTCATTCATTTTTGTTGATACAAGGATTGGCTAAAGTATCGATTTTTGTGATTGGGATGTTGATAAGGCATCGTTGCAACTTGATCCTTACTTCGTATACTTATAGCTTTTTGTTGATTAAATTTTAGAATCAAATTTTCTTCATGGTCCAGGATTGGTTCTTCTTCGACATTTGAAGACCTCTTTACATCATTTGGCTTCACATCCTTTTGAGTTGTAAGTTCTCTTGGTTCTATATTAATTCCTTTATCCAGAATTGAGACTTTTACATCTAACGACTTCTTTAGTTCCATAGGTTCAGTCATTGTCTCTTTATCGACTAATGATGTTTTGCAATCTGGATTTTCTTGTAAAGTCTTCTTATCATGCTTCAACTTTTTAATCTGAGTTAATAAGTCTTGATTATGTCGTCTTAATCATAAGAGTTCTTCCTTATTTTCTGACCTATTGTCTTTTTCTGATTCTAGATTTTCCTTTCTTTCGTCCTTTAAGATTTTAATTTGTTCTAGTAACTTCTGATTAAGGTTCCTTAGGTAGGAGCTTTCTTCCTCTTTTTCGGTTAATTTCTCTTTGAGACCTTGATTTTCTTGTTCAAATTTTTGAAAACACCGCTTCGTCTCCTTGGATTTCATGATTTTTGCAAGTAGTTTTTTATTATGATTTCCTAGGCGAGAAATCTCTTCGTCTTTTTCAATGATGATTTTGTCACATTCTTCTCGTCGATCTTGCAAATTTTGTATTGACTTCTGGTTATTTGGAAGGATCACTTATGATATGTCCTTCAGGTCTTCTGATGATGGAGCTTCTGAAATTGACTTCATTGTAGCATCCTGTAATGTGAATTTCTTCTTCTTATAAGAAAATGTTAAAAACTTTCTTCTTGTGTTGAAAATAAAAGTACCTAATGTATCTACCCAAGTTGACCCTAGAATTATATCAACACTGTCTCCATAAATTGACACGACATTGAATTGAGCTATGAATTTGTAATCACCCATAGACAGTTGTAGGTTCTTAATGTCATATTTCTTATCGAAAAGACACGTGTCATTTTCAATTATATTTGACTCAAAAACCATTAATTGGTTTGCTAGGTCAACGTTAATGTGATTTTTCTTAGTAGTCGAGCAAATAATGATGTTGATGTTCTTTCCTTGAATAATCCCTTTAACTTTTAATAAGGGATCTGCATATTTTTTTATAAGTATGAGAGAATCTTCCTCCTCCCATTTTGAATTGTATTCTTTTTTTTCTTTTTTCTTTTTTAACTTGAATTGGACTTTGGATTTTTTTTTTTTTTTTTTTAAACTTGAATTGGACTTTGGATTTTATTTATTTATTTATTTATTTTAATATATAAATATCCTTTTATATGATCTTTAAAAATATAATGTATTTTATTTTTAATTTATTAATACTTTTTAACTTTACCAAGTAAATTTTTTTTAACTTTAGATTATTTTTTTCAATCACCCTTTGTATTTTCTTATAATTACTTATATATAAGTAACTAAAAGAACTTTAATTCCTTATTTTTATTATTTTTCCCTCTTAATAACTTTATGACTTTAATTAATAAAGTTTACTTTTTTTTATTATTATTTATAACTTTTTAAATTCCCTTTTTATAACTTTTGCTTTGAGGTATATATATATTGATATGATATATATTCCTTATGTAATTGTATTTTATTTTTTTAATCTTAATGAAACCACTTTATTAATGCCCCTTCAATATTAAAATATTCGTTGCCTTACTTCCTTAAATTGTTTCGTTGTATCTAGCTTAATATAGCTTTTAACCCACTTATAACTTTAATCTTTATGTAACCAATGGTCGTGACTTATCCTTGGTATTGGAGGTGTACGATATTGGCAGCATATGGATAAACAGAATTTACAAGGATTAGTTTAATAGCAGCAATACAGACAACATGAGGAACAATTGTACGATGACAAGATAGTATGACAACAAACATATAGTGGTAATATGTCATATAGTTTGGCAGCAGAGGGAAAAAATTAAGAGAAATGTCGTGCAATTTTGTTTTCTACGCAAGCTATGACCAGAACCTAACCCAAGCGTACGGTTCCTATAATGACCAACAAGTGAACCGAATGTAGTCTTTAGAAGCGTTGGAGTCAATGTGTTTTGAATGTTTCGAATTGCCAGGGTATGATGTTTGTAGTGGCTTCTAGTTCGGTCTAACAATTTCGTCAAACTGTCCCGAACAACATAGATCATTGCAACCTAAGTTGGCAACGGATTATTACTATAATTAATAATAGTTCGGTATATCTTTAATTATTATATCGATGAATTGGGCCACAAGCTCCGTATATATTTCCAACTAGCAAAATAATAACTTTTATTTATTATTATTATTTTTTTCACGAAGTATTTATATTTTTCCCATTGAGTTCGGTTTGTCCTACTAACTTGTTATTTTCTGGTTTTAACGTTCTTTTAAAAACTTCAATGGGCAATTGTACGATGACTAAATGAAATAACAGATGTGTGGTCTTCAATTGACACAACATGTGCAAAATTCGTACGACCAATTAATTGATTTGTACGACTGTATCTGTATGGATCCTTGATGGTAATATATATATATATATATATATATATATATATATATATATATTCTGATATATATAATTTCTTCAAATTTGAGTGCACAGATTTCTTTTTTTTTACTCGATTGGTTCAACAAAATTTTTGTGTCATCAAGGTATTTGTTTGTTTTTTTTTTATTTGTTTTTTTTTATTATTTGTAATAGAATTTCTGAGCTTTCTTATTTTCTTTTATTTGCAAAAGAATTTCGGAGTTTTAAATGGCCAAAGGCCAATCTGTGGTCAAAGACCTGAGGAAATCAGAGAAACTCTGAAAATTTTTGTGTGTGGCTAAAAGTCGGTTCAGACAAGGTCTGCAAGAGAGAGTGGCTAAAGGCCAGGATCAGTAAAACAAAGCTCTGATACCAAATGAGACGAACAAAGTTCGCTCACACAAGAATAATCCAAAATATCTGGAATATAACAAAGTAATCCATATAGGACTGTAAACAATAAATGAATAATAAGATAAGATAATATGAGATGAGATACAATTGAGAATGAGGGCCTACTTATATACCCACGCAGGGGTGCCCTTTACCAATAGTCATGTCCTTTGAGACATGACCTTTCATTATTAATAATTATTATTTATTAATTATTATGTTATAAATATCTATGATATATGTATATTTATGTTCATAACACCGGTCTATCATCTTGGCTTAAGACAGCTCCAATTGAAAATCTGCATGCGTCACACCTAACCTGAAACGTCTTACTGAAATCTAGCAACACCAGAATTGGTTGTTCAGTAATCCTTCTCTTCAGCAGGTTGAAACTTTTCTCTGCTTCTTCTATCCAGTGAAAAGACTTATGTCTTTTCTTCACCATGTCCATCATCAGTGTGCTAATTCCACTGAAATTTCTGATAAATCTCCTGTAGAAACTAGCCAATCCATGCAAGCTTCTAACTTCAAATATACTCTTCTGCGATGGCCAATTCTTAATCACCTCCACTTTATCTGGATCCATTTTCAGGTTATTTATAGAGATAACAAACCCCAAATAAATGAGCTCTGTCCTCATGAATGATGATTTCTTCATATTTATCAACAACTTCTCTTGTTGTAATCTCTTCATCACTATAGCCAAATGCTTCAAGTTCTTTATTTTTGTTCTACTGAAAATCATTATATCGTCAAGATATACAATGACGAATTTTCCAATGAACTCCTTCAAGACTTCATTCATCAGTCTCATGAAAGTACTAGGCATGTTTGTTAATCCAAACAGCATAACAAGCCATTCATACAACCCTTCATTTGTCTTGAATGTTGTCTTCCATTCATCACCTTCTATCATCCGAATTTGATGATATCCACTTTTCAAATCAATCTTTGAAAAAATTTTGCTCCACTCAAGAAATCCATCAAATCATCCATCCTTGGCAATGGAAATCTATATCTGATGGTAATCTTGTTGATTTCCCTTGAGTCTGTACACATCCTCCTGCCTCCATCTTTCTTTGGGCTAAGCACTGTTGGAACATCGAATGGACTCAAGCTCTCTCTAACAATCTCTTTGTCCATTGAATCCTGGACCTGTCTCTTGACCTCTTCATTCTCATGCGGCATTAATCTATACACTACTTTGTTTGGTAAACTAGCTCTAGTTATAATATCGATGTGATGACTTATACATTTGATTGGTGGCAACGAACGAGGTAGTTTTTCCACTACTACATTAGCGAACTCTTCCAACAACTCCTAGATTTCCTTTGGTAAATCATCCACTCTTGTACTGGTTAAAAAATTCTAGGCTTCCTGACCACAATGAATTGTGTATCTTCTTTCTTCTTAACCTCTGTAAGAAGTTCCTTCCAACTCATGAGAAGTACAGTGTTGCTTACCTCTGGTTTCACTTCTTTATCCTTAATCAGAAGTAACATGTGAGTTCTCTCGTTCTTCTCCAGGGTGTATGCATTCATTCTCCCATCATGAACCACATTCCTATCATATTTCCATGGTCTACCCAGCAATAGATGACAAACATCCATGGGAATGACATCACATAATATTTCATCGTTATATCCTCCTATTTTAAATTCAACTAGACATTGTTTAGTGACATTTACCTGATGTCCTTTTTGTAGCCACGAAACTCTGTATGGGCTTGGATGTTCAATAGTCTCCAGCTCCATCTTTTCTACCATCTCTGTAGAAATGAGATTGTCTATGCTACCACTATCCACGATGACTTTGCATACCCTATCTTTGGTCTTGCAATAGTCCGAAAAATTCTATTCCTTTGGACTGGTTCCTCTGCCTCTTTCTCTGGCTTCAAGAGAAATTTCCTCATCATTAAGGATCTTCCACCCTCAGCATCTTCTGCTCAACATTCCATCTCTATGCTTCGGCAATGTGAGTTTCACCTCCTTCTTTCTTCTTGTCTGGACACTCATAAGATTTATGTTCGACTTTTCCACAGACAAAACATTTCACTTCACCTCCTCTGCCTCTTCCTCTTCCTCTGGCTCGAAGAAAAGTATTTCCATCGGCATACTGACCCCTCTGTGAGCTTCTTCCTCTCTCAGTCTGATGTTGACGTTTAATTCCCTCTTCTTTAGGTTTTTGATTCCTATCTTGTGCAACCATTTTGCCTCTGTCTTGGCTTCTACCTCGGCCTCTTTGACCTTGTTTTCTTCTCATCTTCTCTTCAATTTTCAGAGCCATCTGATAAGCATCTTCCACCATTCGGATGGTCATCATGCTCATCTCATCCTGAATGTCATATCGCAGACCATTCATATACCTGGCAACCTTTTCATCATCACTTTCCCGATGACCTTCTCTAATGTTTATCCTATAGAATTCTTTAGTGTATTCTTTCACTGTCATCAATTTTTGTCTCAAATTTTGCATCCTCCAAAATAGAGTAATTTGATAATCCTTGGGTATGAATTTTTCCTTCATCTTTGCAATCATTCTATCCCAACTTTTGATTTTTTTCTTGCCTTTGTAGTGTCTGTCAGCTTGTAGTTCATCCCACCACAATGTTGCATGTCCTTTAAGTCTTTTGATAGCATTTTTAACCCTCTTGTCTTCCTCGACATCTTCATAATCAAAATATTTATCCAGAGCTCTAATCCAATCTAGAAGCACTTCAACATCCAGGTTTCCTTCATATACTGGAATGTCCATTTTTTCTCTAGCACCTATCCTTGCAACAACCCTGAATAGGTATTCGTCTACAGCATCCTCGACTGCAATTTTTTCTCAATGTCCATCTTCGTTTTCACTTTCAGCCTCACTGATATATTTAGCGTCAACTGTGCGCCTTTGTGCTATCTCCATGGAATCAAGCCTAGCACGTAGTTCACGCATTTCCCTTTCCACTGTTGGATCAGGAATTGCCATCAGCCTATCTCTTCTTCTTGGTGGCATGGCTGTAAAATTTCCCTTTTCTCTTCTTCAGAAAGTAAAGAACTCTTACTCTCTCTGATACCACATTGGTGCATACCCCTGAACCCTCAGGTCAAGGTCTGCGCAGGATTGCTCTTAAACTGCCCTTTGAGTCTGATTGACTCTTTGGTTTCCCCTCGAGAAATAGATTTCACACACAATAGTGTATCCACAGGTCCTTATGGGTGTGTCTGCATGATCAGACATGAAGCATCAACTCAAATAAATAGGATCACACATTTCTTAACTTCAGGACTTTGGGTTTCACGATTTCACGATTCTTGTTGTCGAGGCTCTTATCTCTACATCTTTCGAAACCTGAATTATCAAAATCTGATGCACTCAGTAAAGGTTGACTTTTCAATGGGCCTCTCACTTTATCGTGATTTCGGACTTCACTATTTCGCGAATCCAGATGCAAAGCTCCCAATGCTCTAACCTTCGAACCTCGAGATAGTCAACAAGGTTTGACTCCGCCAATTTGACGAGGACATGCCACCTGTCCACTCAACCACTTTCGCTTCACTATGCTCAACTCCTTGTCATTTGGATACCTGAAATGCCAAAATGATCTGATGGCTTGTGTAAAGCATGATCAATGGTCCACGTTGATTCTGGATCCAACGCCCTATCTCTCCTTAGCTTATACTTGGAAAAAAAACCACTCGCCATAACTCCCCTTTCTCCTATGCAAGATCTGACGGCTCTCGGGACTTCACGAATTCTCCAAGGAGAATTCCGACCGTCCAGTTTCCTTCTTTGACAACTCCTACAAATTTGAACAAGATGTTCCTCCGCCTAGACTTGATTTCTTCAGAAAAACTTTGCTACACCTCCCTTTGAATTATTTCGAAGGCACTAACCCTCCTGATCTTTCTCTGCAGTTTCAAGCCTTCAATAAGACTCTTGCATGCACTCCTTGTGGCAATCCCTCAAATACTTATGTGTATTTGATTCCTTTGACTCTATGCACTCCCTATGACAACAGTCCTTCAATTCAACCTTGGTTGATAAGTTCTAACTTCCAACCATCCTGCGCACACCTTACACAACTTCTGTGCTACACCTGCACTTCTATGGAAATGAGAACATGTTATCTCTCCTGAGCTTTCAGAGATAAAACTCTGAACTTTAGTCAAGGCACTCCTTGCGGATGCTTCACTACACTCCTTGCAGGAATTTCACTCACTTAGGTTGAGAAACAATTGAAACTCATTCTCTCTCTCTCTCTCTCTCTCTCTCTCTCTCTTAGACTTCAAACATTAAAGATGAAATCATACATTCATAGCATATAAAGAAAATGCATAATAGAGAGTAAGCAACCATAAGCATATCATTCAACATGTATACATAGAAAGCATCATAACACGACGAGTTTGAATCAAATCTCTTTGTATTAATCAAGGACTTCTGTACATGGGTTCTATTGGCAACAGAATTCACTCTTGGATTGCAGCAGGAGAAGAGCCCAACGCCCATCAGTTTATTGTCATGAATTTGTTTAAAGGGGTGATCGGATGGGAGTAAACTTAGGACAGAATCATTTAATTAAGAAAACTAGGCAAAAAATGCAGAGGGAAGTGAGGGCAAGAACTAACTTCAGTCAGGAATTTGAGTTAAAGAAAGATTAGAGGGAAGATTAGGGAGAAAAGGGAGGAGACTTCTCTGGGCATCAAGCCTTCCAACAACTCGAGAAAGAAAAACGAGACATTGAAATGTGCCTAAACAACACAGTGATAACTACACACTGACCAAACCTATCATACTATGCAGCCTCAACCATTCGACTATATCCTCCAATTTCGAATCATTCAGTGCAAGCTAAAAAAAAACAACGTGGGAGACTGCTTAAGACTAGTGCAGATATTGTAGTGACCAACCATACATCATCCTACAATATGCGACCCTTGACTGGATCCTCCAATTTCGAATGTTTTAAATAGCTAACAAACAAAATAAAGGAAAGAGAAGTTGATTTCCATTAATTTGACAGTCTCAAATCAAAATACATAACCAGAGATTCCTCAGAAACTTTACAGTCGGGAGCTAAGCTCAACCATCGATCCTTACAAAATGGCAGAAATGCCTACATATAGCCAAAACAAAACAATAGCAACGAAAACGAGAAACTGCATTAAAAACATTGTGTCTGCATGTCTTCTGGCAGTCTGCACATGTAGACTCTAGACAATCGTGCACTTATGACAGTCGCAATCGGACTCCTGACTGTCCTGTAGTGGTTTGACAGATGCAAGCTCTGTCAGGATGGACTGTTAGTCTGTCTCTACGCTTGTCCTTTCCTGGCCTTCTATTTATGGAAGAAGACGATGTTCAATCACCTTTAACTGCCATAATAACTGCTTCCTTGGGAGTGGGAATGACCTCAGTCAACTCTGTAATCGGGTGACGTGGAAACCTATCTTTGGATGCTGCAAGGGGACCCCTATGGCAGACGTGGATGAGAGTCTGGCGGGGGTGATGGCACCAAAACTATGAGGGTGATATGAGAAGTGATGAGGTGTGGGAGATGTGACAGGGGAATACATGGTGGAAGGAGGTAAGGGGAGGGAGTAGGAGATGGGATATAATGGTAATGGGGGGCACATTATTTATGGGAGGCTAACATGGAAGGGAGTGGGACACATGATAGGCGATGAGTGGATGATGAGATGAGGAGGGACCATGTGGATGGAGAGAGGGGAGCTATGGGACCGACTGTCGAGGATGAGGAGGAGCGAAAGGAAACGAGCCCTGTCGTGTGGTTAAGTGGAGAAAAAGTGGCAGGAGAGAAAACAACACAGAAGGAAACACGCTAGGAGGGGGCCCCAAGTCAATACCACACCATTTTGGACCCCTCCCCTTTATTAAAGGTAGAATGGAAGAGGGAGGTCGGAATCGCCAGAGCGCCATTGATCTAGGCACCTCAATATCGACCGTTTGAGAGATGCGCGCCTGATTCCGGACCCCCCCGTATTAAAGGCAGAAAGGAAAGGGGGGTCTGGAATCGCTTAAGCATTGTCGATTTGGGTGCTTCAATCTTGGCATTTTGAGAGATGCGCGCTCAATTCTGGACCCCCTCTTAAAGGCAGAATGGTGAGGGGGCTCCGGAATCCAACCTTGACCGCAGATCTGAGTGCACTGATCCAGGGCATTGAAAGATGCATGGATAATTATCCAAATGTGCATTTGCTCCCCAACTTAGGGTAAGTGGGTTTTTACCCCGCTTCTTCACATTTTTCCCTCAAAGGGGCTTATCTTTCAGGAAAACACCTCTTGTACAAGAAATGTTGCTAACATTAGGCTCCACAAAGGACAGCATGCCCCCTGCGGGCTATCGAGAACTCTTTTGTAGCTTCAGTGCCTTGTTGGTGGGCTATGGAGTCAAGCTCGAAACACCTTGCTAGAGATACAGGCCGAAAAGTAACAGTAAAAGAAAAAAAAAACAAACATACATCCTCAAAAGAGCTTATTTATGTACAGTCCTAAAATAGCAAAATCCTTTACATGGGGCTAGGTGAAAGCAAACTTCCACCATAACCATTTAAGCAACTTCCTAAATAGAAGCTCCTTCCTTTTGTCGATGATCACCAATAGATGGTGTAACTGTGACAGCAGAACAGTTATGCTCTTCAGCTCCTCCTTACAAACTAAAGTTCAGATGAAATAGGGTGGCTCCAAATTGAGAAGGAAACACAAATCCATGTATTCCTTCATAGGCTCATAGGACCAATGGAAAACTATAGAAAATTGGTGACAAGAAGCCTCCTTTGCTACACAGTTGTTCATGCATGGCTTAATATCTCTGGTAAGAACATGTTATAACCCTAAAATGCACCACACAGGTTTACCTGGCATCAGGCCAACTCATGCCTCTTCCTAGCCAAAGCCATGCTGAATAAAACCTTGAAAAACCACTTAAAACAAGCAACCCGCGCCCTAACCTAACACTGGGCACGGATAACCGCTTGCTAACCTTCTACTTCACGCGGGTATCCGCGGGCTAACCCACTACAGCCCGTGGGTACCTAACAAAGCAAAAAATCAGGAAAGTTTCCGCCGGGACACGAGGCTTTTTGTCAGTTAACTGGAACTCTTCACCATGCATGGCCGAGATTTCGCCTAAAACCCTAGCTCCTTCTAGCTTATAAAAGGAGGGGTAGGGGTACTATTCAAAGGAGGAAAAATCATAGCAAAGAAACTCTGCCAAATTGCCAAGTCAGTTTTGTCCCAACCCTTTAGCCTTGCCTCAAGCTTTAGGAGAAATTCATGCAGCAGCAGTTGGAGGA
>ML791331.1:353288-364059 GCA_009831015.1 Picea engelmannii
TCAGTTAACTGGAACTCTTCGCCATGCATGGCCGAGAGTTCGCCTAAAACCCTAGCTCCTTCTAGCCTATAAAAGGAGGGGTAGGGGTACTATTCAAAGGAGGAAAAATCATAGCAAAGAAACTCTGCCAAATTGCCAAGTCATTTTTTTCCCAACCCTTTAGCCTTGCCTCAAGCTTTAGGAGAAATTCATGCAGCAGCAGTTGGAGGACAGAAAGAAGAGGAGGAGCCCAGGATCAGGATCGAGGAACGGTGGCCGATCTCAGAAATCATTGTAAGTTGATTCATATTGAGATTAATGAAAAAGATACTTTTCCCATCTCGAATAGATGAGTCTCATCTATGTTATTTGATTTATGTTTTATCTCTAACCCCCTAGTAGATCAGTAGCATGCATGCATAGTTTTGTCTTGATTGCAGGAAGCTTTGTGGAAGGAGCAGCAGCAGCAAGGAGATAACAACTCAACGGAGCATCTACTTCAACCGTCGATAAAAAGGTTAGTTCATTCTTCCCGTGTTTGCCTGAGAAAAGGGGTTGAGATTTTGGGTAGAAGGTTAAAAGTTAAATCTTAAGGGTCATGATCTGCGTATAAGTTTAGAGCCCTAGCTTAGTAGTCCGTAGGGTAGAATACCCCACAACAGAACAGGTGGGTGCACAACTGACGTAGGCTGACTGATCTCAGGTGTTGGTTGCTTACTGACTGACTCCGGAAAAAAGATAATATGGGCCCTCAACTTCTCTTCTGGTTCTTTCTCCTCTTCTCTTGGCTCTTCCCCCAGGTCAGATTCAAAATCATCATAAACAGGACCTGTGGGAAAGCTATGCTCCTCAAACGACTGCTTGGTGACCTCTGTGCAGGCTGTAAACAACACCCCCTTTTGGTCCTCTTACCGCTCTTCATAACTCTCCCAAGGATCAGATTCATAATCATCATAAATAGGGACCATGGGAAAGCTTTTCTCTTCCAACTACTGCTCAAGATGGTTGATTTCCTCGCAATGTCTTTCATTTGTGAACAGAGGAGAAGGCTCTGCAGTCTGCTTTTGGAAGTTCTGGATGTTCAGCTCAGAACTTGATTCATAGTTGTCATACATGGGCTAGCTACTACCCAGGTCATCAATCTATGATGTGGGGCTCTGCTGCTCCTCAAATGAATAGTTGTTAAAGCTGGGTGAGCACCAAACTTCTTCATCTTGCAAAAAAGGAACGATCTCCAGATCCTCCTTTTCAATCCAAAATGTAAATACATCATGGGAAATCTTGTGAAGAAAAAGAGAACAGTCCTCTTCCACAATGGCTTCTTCCTTTAAATCAAAGACAACAGGCTCCTCGGGGCCATAAACTAATGTCTCTACGGCTATGAAATATTCAATATCCTCTTCAAAAAAGTCGCCAAGAACATCTGCCTCAAGGACTGAAAAATCCTCTGCACATCGTTCAGCTTCCCACCTATCCAGTTGGGCAGAGAGAGATTTTATTAGTTCCCTAACTTTTCCCAAAGCATCTTCCTCCTCCTCAGGGTCTTCATCACTCTCATAACCTTCCTCTGATGTAGACGAATGGGGATGAGAAAGGACTGATTTATGATCCAAGTCATCAGGATCATCCTCACAGCCTATGTAAGAAGCAACTCTATCTTGTATACAGCTGTTGTATCCCTCACAATAGTTATAAAAAATTAACTCAAAGGGATAAAGCTTCTGACAATAGATGGTGAAAGCTGCATGAAATTCTACAAGTGAAGAAATGCTAGAATGGGTTAAAGAATGATACCATTTACAAGCATCCCCTGCTAATGAGAACATGAACATTTTCAATAATACATCCTCATGATGTATCTCCCATTGATGCATGAGTTCATGAGTTCATGAAACTCACAGAGATGTTAAGTAGGGTTTTCCTCCTTACTCTCTCTAAATATGGGCAAATAATTGCCCCATTCATCCGGAGAAGGGACATCATTAGGAAAACCAGGAATGGCAGAAAAATTAAAAGGAGCAAATCTCCAAGCTAGGATTTTCTCTATTCTGAACCAGTGGAGTTGCCAATCGATCCTCAAATCATGGAGTCACCAGGTGAAAGATTTATATCTTTGAATGTGATTGGTCCTTATTAACCATCAAAGCCTAGATCTTAATGTATTCATTACCCCATGAAGATTCTCAAGCTGAGAAAGCAGCGACTGAAACCTTCTCGAGAAATCCCCTCTGGGTCAGCTTTCAAGCGTGCTAAAGTAGCCACAACTGAAATAGTGATGTGGAAATCTTGGAGTCGCCACAACGGAGTCGCCAGGTGCACAGTAGCAATCTTTGATGTACTAGGTTCTAATGCACCCTCAAAACCAGTAAGCTTTGTCGTTCAATCCCAGGGAAAATATTCAATTTCGTCCCCGACAACGGCGCTAGAAATGTTGGCGACGAAAGACACTCTTGGATTGCAGCAGGAGCAGAGCCCAATGCCCATCATTTTATTGTCATGAATTTGTTTAAAGGGGTGATCGGATGGGAGTAAACTCAGGATAGAAGCATTTAACTCAGAAAACTAGGCCGAAAATGCACAGGGAAGTGAGGGCCAGAACTAACTTCAGTCAGGAATTTGAATTAAAGTGAGATTAGAGGGATGACTAGGGAGAAAAGGGAGGAGACTGCTCTAGGCATCAGGCCTTCCAACAAGTCGGGAAAGAAAATTGAGACACTGAAATGTGCCTAAACGACACAATGATAACTACACACTGACCAAACCTATCATACTATCCAACCTCAACCATTCGACTGGATCCTCCAATTTCGAATCATTCAGTGCAAGCTAAAAAGGAACAATGTGGGAGACTGCTTAAGACTAGTGTAGCGATTGTAGTGACCAACCATACATCATCCTACAATATGCGACCCTCGACTGGATCCTCCAATTCCGAGTGTTTTAAACAGCTAACATACAAAATAAAGAAAAGAGAAGTTGACTTCCATTAATTTGACAGACTCAAATCAAAATACATAACCAGAGCTTCCTCAGAAAATTTATAGTTGGGAGCTAAGCTCAACCATCAATCCTTACAAAATGACAGAAATGCCTACATATAGCCAAAAAAAAAAAACAACAACAAAAATGACAAACTACATTAAAAACATTGCGTCTACATGTCTTCTGTCCGTCTGCACATGTAGACTCTAGACGATCGTGCACTTATCACAGATGAAATCGAACTCCTGACTGTCTTGTAGTGGTTTGACATACGCAAGCTCTGTCAGGACAAATTGTCAGTCTGTCTCTACACTTGTCCTTTCCTAGCCTTCTATTTATGGAAGAAGACGATGTTCAACCACCTTTAACTGCCATAATAACTTCTTCCTTGGGAGTGGGAACAACCTTGGTCAACTCTATAATCGGGAGACGTGGAGACCTTTCTTTGGATGCTTCTTTGTTGGACTACTACGAGGGGACCCCTATGGCGGACGTGGATGAGGGTCTGATGGGGGTGATGGCACCAAAACTGTGAGGGTGAGATGAGAGGTGATAAGGTGTGGGAGATGTGACAGGGGAAGACATGGCGGAAGGTGGTAAGAAAAGGGAGTAGGAGATGGGATATAATGGTAATGGGGGGCACATTATTTATGGTAGGTTGACATGGAAGGGAGCAGGACACATGGTAGGTGATGAGTGGATGATGAGATGAGGAGGGACCATGTGTACGGAGAGAGGGGAGTTGTGGGACTGGCTGTTGAGGATGAAGAGGAGCGAAAGGAAACGAGCCTTGTCATGCGGTTAAGTGGAGAACAAGTGGCAGGGGAGAAGACGGTACAGAAGGCGACACGACAGGAGGGGGCCCCATGTCAATACCACACCATTCCAGACCCCCCTCCTTTATTAAAGGCAGAATGGTAGAGGGGGGATGAAATCACTTGAGAACCATTNCGCTTGAGCGTCCTCGATCTGGGCAGCTCAATCTCTATCGTTTGAGATATGCGCACCCGATTCCGGACACCCCCTCCCCCCGTTAAAGGCAAAATGGTGAGGGGGCTCTGGAATCTAACCTTGACTGCAGATCTGAGTGCCCTGATCCAGGTCATTGAAAGATGCACAACCAATTATCCAAATGCGCATTTGCACCCCAACTTAGGCTAAGTGGGTTTTTACCCCTCTTCTTCACATTTTTTCCCCAAAGGGGCTTATCTTTTAGGAAAACACCCCTTGTACAAGAAATGTTGCTAACAGTTTCTTCTCTACACAACTCTCTGCTTCTTCTCTTTGCTTAACAATGGATGATAATGTTACAAATGATACAAGATTAGGGTGTCTATAGTCGGTTTTCCCTCCTATGCTCTGTATTGTCTAATCTGCATTCAATCCTACCTACTTACATTAATTATGCATAAATGCCTCTACCTACTATAGATGAGAGCGAATCGCTCAAGATATGTTTACAATAGCAAGTGCGCTTCCTCTTAACTAATACAATAAATATCTGTGCATTTAAACTTTCAAAATCTCTTTCAACATGTGCAAAATTTGTTGCCGCTTATCCCAGCTGTCTTCTGCCTTCACGCTCGCTTGCTGCTTGCGATGCTCCTGCATCACAAGCTTGTGATTGATTATATTGTGCAAGGCCTTTGTTTCTGGATTGAAGATTTCACCCACGCAAAAACCTGCAAAACAAAAAAATTTGAAGCAATGGATTACTTTGTCACTTCATACACCATCGATAGAACAAGCAAAAATTAGAAACCCTAAAGACCTCGGCCCCATCCAAGAAATCGATAGATTTGAAACCACCCTTCTTAGACTTTCTCCTTTCCTTTGGTGTATTATTATTAGCCTTCTAATCACCTACATCAGTTTGGTTATCACATCAACTCTTGTGAAAGTCACTGTTGGAGTTGGACTTTGGGCATGGTCGGATGTTTCACTTGCAACTGGTGGACTTTTTTTTAGATGTAGTAGTAAGGATCCAGGGTATATACGACTGAGGGATTCCATACGAAGGGGGACTTAGTCACTCACTGGCCATGGAAGTATACCAGAATCGAAAAATTTAGAGTCCACAACTTTTTCTTTATTCTCGGTTTCGTCTGGAAACGCGCCCTCGTGTGGATCTGCCCGTTAGAATTCTACAAATACCTGTTCGAGACCAACAAAATGCAGCGCTAAGATTCAAAATTCTATGAAATAAATGAAGTTGTTATGGATGTGTATGCTCAAGAGAACCAAAATTCCTCCTCCTCCTCTGCAATAAATGGGACAGTGAAAAGAGTTGAAGATGAGGAGGTGAGCGTCAGGAACTATGTGTACATGACATCATCTTATGGTGATTTGGAAAAACTGAGTAGATTAGTTGAAGACGAGGTTTTCTCCATTTACCCCTGATGCAGGAGGCTATTATGCTCTACATGGATTGCCTTGAATACTGATATCATTCGCGCCATGCTCGATCAGATCTGAACTCTTGGGTATTTTCACCCTTTGGTCGAGCGGCTCGTATCTCCCCCATACTGATTCGATTAGTCAAATTATGATATCCCATAATTCATCCACATCGTCATCATGCCCCACCTAATTCCATTAATCGGGGCTCCTCGCCTTGGAAAATCAAAGCAAAGTAACAACCAACGGTTGAGCAAATGGCTGCAAAGAAAAACGATCTTACAAATTTAGTATGTCATCTATCAAATGCAACCACATCTAAAAATAGGATAGTTGTGTGCGTGTGTTGCAACTCCAAGCACAGAAAAACTAGTTCAAGGAACTAGATCTTGTTAAAATGAAAATCGCTACACCATCTCCACAAATCATGGCATGGCTTGCACTTCATTTTTCGATTTTCCTTTGTACTTTCTATATGGCTTATCTTTATACCATTCATAACTTTCTGGATCTGTCAGTCAGAGAAGTCTAAGCTGGTTCGAGATGATTTTCTCTCAAAGATAAAAGATCTGCTCAGACGGAGGCCTTTTCTTTCACAACTTACTAGAATCCGTGAGTCACACCTTGATTCTTTTGCAACTTATCTCATAACTTCTTTTCTTGGATCAGTAAGTTCTTCCACCCAACAGGATCCAGTTTTATCTTCATGCAATGTTAGCAAGGTAAACTCTACAGCAGCGGAATTTGGTCCAACTAACTCAAGCAACGTGTCGACTCCCTTTGTAAGACCTTCACAATGCTTCGGACTTGGTTTAAATCAACCAATGATGCATGGACATTTCTGTTAGTGTCCTGTAATGATAGAAGATCTAATGATTCATATATTGTTTGTGGGTCTCATCATGAAGTTCCTAGCTTGCTGGTCTTGTTATCTCTTGAAATAAATTTTCCAATTTATTGTCATTAGGTGATAGGATGGTCATTAGATGAAATATTCCTTGTTATTATTGAGTTAAGTGTCTTTAACATGAGTTTTATACTTTTCTTTTCAAGAAGTGATGAGTCTGTACTTTTATTAGAAAAATCTCCAAAATTTCATTTTTGGCAGCTAAGGGCCATTTTTCAAAGCATTCTAAGCTGTTGAAAGTTGCCACTTTAGATAGCTAAGACGACATGTGCCTGGCGCTCTAAGCTACCGAAAGTGCAGACTTTTTCCAAGGGTTAGCCTATCCCATTGGACTCTCAAACCATCGGTAGTACACATGCCATCATCATCTCAAGTGCTGCCGAAATTGACTGGAATTGGATCATGATACGATCTGGGCAAGTGATGTATGTCTGATATGATTATTTGGTGAGATCTATTAAACCCTAATCTAGTAGATCTGATTTCTCTGCTACCAACTAAGATCACCATAAACTCACATAATTTGTTTCTACCTAATCTATTTATTATTTATTAAGGGTTTATTAATGATTTTAGTTTCATTATTTATTATGGGTTTATTCTAAAAGATTGTCATTCAAATGTTTTGCCCATATCATGCATTCTTCCTTTGCTCGAGCTTCAATTTTCCCTCTGTCAGTGCCATTGTGTCTCCCCAAGACCGATTTTATTGTATTGCAGGTGTTGACCATTGGTTTTGTTGATGAATAAGGGAGGGGCTCTGCTCAAGAAAGAGCTTAATGATATAACATATCTGGAATCTCACCCTGAGATTTTTCAGATGTTTAGAGATGCTGGTTGCTACAGGTACTGTGAAAAACTACAATGTTTTCACCAAGGAGTGGCTGAGGAATTTTCCTTAACCTTTGATGGAGCCAAGGCCAAAGTGGGAACAATTGATTTATAGGTTGATGAAACCATTGTTGCAGCAACAACAGAGATACCTAGGACTATTGAAAGATGGTTTAAAACAACCATTACTAAAGACATCAGGTTCAGGTTTTATCTCAAGCTTGAACACAAATGTATTATTTGGAAGAAAGATATCCCTAGATTCTAATTGGAGGAAAAATGGAAACACTTGCTCAAATCAATCTAGGTATATATTACATGTGAAGGAAGATATGGTAGAGTAATGTTCTACCATTTCAAGCTCATGAATCATTTCACAGGTATATGTCCTTTGAATTTTCCCTTCTACCTTCATAGAAGTTTGACAAAAATGACAGACCAAGTCCAAGCCAAACCTAGCAAGGTGCAAGGTAGGATTTTCCATCATATCCTTATCAAACTCATAGTGCTTGAAGAATTGCAAAGGAGGGATAAGAATTAGTAGAATCTTCTTTTCTGGGGTGAATTTGAACCAGAACCCCAGTGTAAGGACAAAAAGAAAACTTCATCCACTAAATCTTCAACACCACAAAGTAGTAAAAGGAAAAGAAGAGCCATTTCCCTAGTAATTGCAGAGGAGCCAACCTCTTCTTCTAAGTCCAAGAGAGCCAAAAAGATGTTTGATTTTAGCCAAGCTAAAGAAGCAAAAACTAGTACCTCTGGTAAAAATGTCTTGAATCTTCCTTATACAAATTCAGAGGAGGAGGTAGAGCTTATAGAAGAAGATATGCCTAAGAAAGAATCTCATGAAGAATAAACACTTGGAGTTAAAAGTTTTGAGCATGAAGCCTCTGATTTTCAAACTCCTGAAGAAGCACCTTTCTCACCTGAAGCTCAAGATCTGGAGGTCTGTGAAGCATCAATAAGAAAAAAAAATAAGTTAGCATCAAAGAAGATCAAAAATCTTGAGGAAGAAGTCATGGAGCTGAAGTTACTGGAAAAGGTGGTCAAATCCCAAAATGAGACCATCACAAGGACATCATCAGAGGTAAGAGATTGTTTTCAAAGACTAGCTAAAATGCATGTTAAATTGGAAAAGAAGAACAAAAGGATACTTAAAGAAAACAAGAAGTTGCAGAACGTAGCTAGATGTTTGAAGGTGAAACTAAGGCTCAAAGATGCAAAGCCTACAACTCATCCGGGCATGGAGAATTTAGCAGAGGCTACAAAGAACTTGAATGATTAACCTTGAAGTTTGAAAGACTGAAGGAATTTCAATTTTGAAGTTTTGATGAAGATTTTCAAAAGCCTGTGGTTTCAGCATCTTGCACGGGTTTTCAAAAGGCGTTGTTAGCTGTCGAAAGCTCCGCTTTCAGCATCTTACCCCCACGATTTTACCCTTCTAAGCCATTGAAAGCGTAGGAACTGGAAGAATACTCTTTTTTACTCAGATCGAGTATTTTTCTTTCCAGATCATGTGGGAATAGTTTTCAAGGAAAGATAAGAATTAGAGGGATACAGATCATCATCCCTTTCCAATTTTTGAGGCAGATGATAAGGCAAAAAGACTAAGTGGCTTTTCTATTTTTGGCCAAAATTGCTCAGCTGTCAAAGAAGGAATTTGAAAGTGTTCTACTATATTATGAAGACTATGAAGACTACTGAGGAGATCAAAGATTGCTGAAGACTTAGTTGATAAGGTTTTGACCCTTAAATCAGGACTAGATCCTACACATCATATTATTTTGATCTTGTTTTATTTTTAGTATATAAGATCTAGTTTTATAGGATTTTGAACTTGTTTGTAAAGGATTTAAAGCCTATGACTTTAAGAAAGAAAGGGGTTCGACTTGGGGTGACATGAATGGAAATATGGCATGGAAATGTCATCACCTACTGTAAAAATGCTCAAAGGCGGTAAGCGACTGTAATGGATGAATACAAAGGCATTTTATTTCCAAACTCTTGTATCATTTTTCTGTGGTGAATTTTTCTTGATGTAAATTGTCATTCTCTTGTTTCTCATATTGTTTTTATTTTCTCATTGCTTATAAGAAGAGTATGCTTAGGATTTGTCTTAGACACCCTAATCTGGATTAAAAACAATGTTTATGTTTTCTTCTGAAGATTGAATGAAGAATTTGGATAAGCTCTGCTCTGCATTTGAAATGACCCCTGATCTTTTCCTCTCTTCATCTCACAAATCATAAGAATCCACTGATGTGAATTTATTTCTTGGTTACATATGTCTCTATTATTTATTAATCGAATCATCTTTAATATTTGACTCCATTTTTCCCAATGGTCCTTTTTTATGTCTCAACCAAACCAATTCAAAAATCCATAAACAAACCCATGTTCTACATAACTAGCCTAATATCATATTCCAAACAAATCTAAATTTGACAGAGAGATTCCTCTCTGAGTCTTGGAGGGCTAGATCCATAACTCAAAGAGGTTTTGATGTTTCCTTTGTGACTGCCTTCACAACCTTGGGAAAATTACATAGTGCTAACAATTCCCATGCTGGCAATCAAGGTAGCCTTAGTCCTAGAATTGGTGCTTTTAAAGATGGAGTAATAAGAATTTTTTCTTGTATACACATTGTGGCCTCACTGAGAGAGAAACTTAAGAGACACATGGATGTCCACATTAGCATTTCTATCATTGGTTGTCCAATATTTTCTACAGTGAAAACATTTTGAAACTCTCGAAATTCCAATAATAATGCAATTGATCCATGGAGCACACAGGTCTCGATATTTGTTACCAGTAGAAGTTCAAATGAGAAAGCACATGATATTTGTGGAAATGGGCATGGTAGGGAGCATGTCACTCCTCTACCATAGTGGTATCTTCATTTTCCTGTTAGCTCTGTAAATGGATTACTTTCTCAGCAATCTCTTCCCATTGGAGAAGCTTCTTTCAGTCCATTTGCATTTCACCTACCAGCTTCATCTCATGTGTCAATTTCAGGTATGTTGTGTGATGAGCCTGTTTCTATGGGGTTCGTTCTTCCTGAATATGTGCAATTTGGATGTTGTGGATTATTTTGATAACATCAATCATACTCTCTTGTTCAAATTAGTGCACGATTTTATTCTGGATGAGTGTATTGGCAATCTAATCATGAATTTTGCAAACATAGATATTTTGGATAAAGAAGGAAAGAATTATGTGGGGTCAAACAAAGGTATATTTCTTGGTTTTGTATTTGATGTACTTAATGTAATTATGATGGTAGTTGTAGCATTTAAATCCTTCATTTAGTGTGAAATTTATATAAATTGAATAGGGAATCATTATACTTATTATGGATTATGATGGTTCTGTAATTACTACCACTATATTCATTCGAGTTACACATTGTTTTCTACATAACCTGCTTACTCCTTGTAAACAATGGCGATAGAATTATGCTTATTATATGGTGTATGTTATCTTTCTACCTTTCCAACTAGGATGGATAGTTCTTTTTATTCGCCTTCATATTTGGTAGTATTGGTAGGTTTCGATTCAAATTTGTCTAAAGTAGAGTTAAGCGCATTTTTAATTGCTTCTCTATTTTGCTTTAAATGGAAAAACAATTAAAGAGACTAAAAAAGAAAGAAACTTAAATTAGTTTATATATATATA